>QNGE01003185.1:0-66355 GCA_008508345.1 Paragonimus westermani
AAAAATTATAAAGTACAAAATGCTGTACAGAACGCTACAATGCCCATGCTTGTACACAGTATTCCTCATGAGGTCGAACTCTAGCCGAATACATTTGAATGAACGACACTGGACAATGGTTAGCGATCGCCGATTTCATTCGATATAACGCCTACCGCGTTCTCGTTGCGGATGTGGTACACTGTGCAGATGGAATAAACGCACTAGTGATTTTGATACCCAAGTCTTTTGTTTGCTGCTTAGTTGTTAGTTCAACTGTCTGTCCATATGCATCCCTTGAATACCTGGGCGTTAACTGGAGAGCTTTGGCGAGGATATGACTCCTAAGAACTTTCAGCGGTAGATCCCACTTTAATGTTTATTCGAAAATTTTGAAAATGTCCCTTTGGAGAGCGGTTGAGTCCGACGAAGTCCCGACGAGCTTCATATCATCTGCATAGAGATAACATGGGCAGACTAAGTAGTTGGTCAGGTCGATTATGTATACGATGAAAAGCAGAGGGGCGAGGATTGATCCCTAAGGAACGCCACTTAACGGAGAACCTTTGTCCGACCGTGCCCCTCGTACTCTCACCCCATATGACTTTCCAACTGGGAACGCCTGCATCCACCTGCAGATTCTAGTAGACATTCCAGCTTGCCGGTGTTTCCAGCATAAAAGCCTGTGGTTGAAAGAATCGAAGGCTTTCTGAAAGTCCAAGTAGCACACTTTGACCTTTTTTCCTTTATCCAATTTCTCCGTGACATTGTCTAAAAACGTCAGCAAACTGGTAAAGCAAAATCTCGCCTTTATGAACCCATGTGGAGGAGCTGTGAAGAATTTCTGTTCACAGAGAAACTTACAGATTCTCTCTCGTAATATTCGTTCGAAAATTTTGCTGACAACTCTCGTCAGGCTCACCGGTGGGTAATTTCCAACTTCTGATCTGTTGCCATCTTTGAAGGTGGGAATTACACTGGCTTCTTTCCAGTCTCTCACCACTGTCCCTGTTTTTAATGTGAGGTTGAACAGTTGGGCAAATGGTGACGCCAACAATTTGGCCAGAGGTTTTAAGACTGCCAGATGGATGCGGTCAGGTCCTGCGGACTTTGTGCTGTCTAGATTGAATATCGCTTGGTCAACTTCTTGGGGCGTAATGATCTGATCCATCATGGGCACACTCACGGCATTAAGCCGGGGCTCCGGTGCCTCGTTGTCTGAGCGATGAACGCTTTCACACTGTGCCATGAACGCGTCAGCTATGACCTTGTCGTTCGATATGATATCCCCGTTATAGGAGAGGGTGGCCCCTACCTCCTTTCTTTGAGAGGACCTGGACTGAACATATCCATAAAACCTCTTGGGGTTCTGTTTGATATCTCGTGCTAGGTTGAGCTCATAGACTAGACGAGCATGTTTTGCCACCTTGATTGCTTCGTTTCGAACCTTTTTGTAAAACGAAGCTTTCAAACCCCCCATGTTGCATATACATCTTCCAAGCTATGTACTTACGTTGGATAGCTCTCTTGACTCTGGGACGAACCCATGGCTTCCGACCTCTTCCTCCGACTTGTTTCTGAGGGACGTGTTTATCTGTAAGAGCCCGGATGTTATCGACGTGGATCGACCACACACTGTCGACGTCCTCTACAGGGGTCGTTGGGTTCCAGGCCATCTTACCAGCTTCCAATATTAGCTTCTTGTTGTCTATTCGGTGAAACTGTTGCACCTTGTGTGTCTGCTTCACCAACAGGGAACAGTGAAAGGAAAAATAAATTGTCACGTGATCACTCTTTCCCAGTGGTGCTGCAGGCCGTACGTTTGTGACGTCCGTGCTGTGCCGAGTTAGGATCAGGTCTAGCACTGAGGCCATCTGCCCGGGTTGGGATGTCGTAGCTATTTCCATAGGTTGTGTTAGTGTGAATCTGTTGACTAGGTCGAACAGCTTGTGGTCAAACCCTCTACCATTAACAGATCCCAATGACCGGTTAATTTTGGGGGGATTAAAATCTCCCAAATCGAGCAGGCGATGGCCTGATTGACAAGCCGACTGAAATGATTCTAGTAATACTTCGTCTTCCTTTAATGTTGCACTCGAACTACGGTACACCCCGAATACCATCAATGGAGGTTTGACGTGAAGTAGGCAAACAGCGGTCCGAACATCCACGCAATTGCAGTTGTAGTTCACGGGAGACTGCCTTATAGAACGTTTGATCAACAATAGGCAGCCGCCCCCGACTGCATTGCTACGGTCACTGCGATACCATTGGAACCCACGCGCCCAACTCCCCAGATCTGTTCCTTCTTTGAGCCAGATTTCTGAGAGGAAGGAATCATCTATGGAGTATATCGCTGTTTGCAGCGCGTCTCTCTTGTTGAGCAGGCTGCATACATTCGCTCGCATGCATTTTAGCTCTGACGATCTGACCATCTGCCTACTCCGCCATTTGGTCGTATCTCGGAGGAAACCTCCGAGGGATAGATCCGTTTTCTTGGATGTAAGGATAAGAACCAGCCCGTTGTAAACCGTTTTTCTCTTCGGTGATTGGCTCTCCAAGACTGTGGCACCGTCGTCTTGTTCTCTTGGCGCTGCGTTTTGCTTCCTGACCCAGGTTTAAGCTAAGCCGCTCACTTACGACTCTTGGTGTAGCTGATATCACCCCATATGGGCCAGATTTGCCTTCCGTGGCTGTGTCTTCCTTGACTTTGATGCCTGGCATTCTCTAAGCCATCGTATCAGCTTTGGATAGTACCAGATCCCGAATGTTGCGGTCTCAAAATTCAACTAGGGGTGGTCTGTGGGTGTTCGTTTGCATGTAAGATGTGATCCACCTACGGGGTCTGTGCGCTCTGCGCCATTTTGTCGCTGCGGGTAGTTCGGCGTTTCGCAAAACACTTAGAATTAGTTGTCTTTCCGGAGACCTCCTATGTTTAGGATCCGGTATGACCGGTTCGGGGGCTCGAATAATTATGTTCCCGTCCCTTTTCGGGGTGGACTCATAGGAATTTTGTAACTGTCTAACTGTGTTAATCTGATTATGTAAAGAGGCCGTGACATTACGTAGATGGGCTCGTGTTGCGCGATCCGTGCGAGAACCGCGTCAAGGTTTGTCGGGCTATTGGGACTGTGGCACACACGATGATTTACGGGCGTCCTGCTACCTTCCTTCATTTGTCCCCTTGGCGTCGGCGCAACTGATTTCTCGGGTTTCGTAACTGTGCCAGTAGTTGGCATTTTTGTTCTCTGAGCAACTTCATTGCCGTTTTGGAATTTCGGTAAAACCGAGGTGTTTTTCTTAGAGTGTAAAGCTGTTGATCTAAGTGGTGTTGAGCGCACAAAGGGGCTACCTCCCGGTGTGGGGTGTAGGAATTGCTTAAAGAAGGCCGTCGGAATGCTTTCAACTTTCCTTGAGTTTCCGTAATGATCAGCCCTGGTTTTTGCTGTTGCTGCAGCAGCGAAGTTCCGAGACTGGGTAATGCTATGACTTGGGAAACAGGTGACGGAGGGCGATATGTGTGGATCTCCTATTACCGATTCCGATCTATCTGCAATATTAAGCTACTTTCTTCCTCTTGCTTTGCATTCTAGACAGACCCAGTACGGGTCAGTGTATCTGCCATGCAGTTTACATAGCTCGGTGCTTATGCATGCACATGACTGGTGACACCACCTGTCGCATATGTCACATTGGATACCGACCACCACCTTTCTTCCATACTGCTTGTTAAGGCATTGATAAGAGACACGAGGCGTATTACCAGCAGGATGATTATATGCTTACTTTATGCCTAATTTATGTGGCAGAAAAAGAAAAAGTGCAAAACGACAGGGGCAACTTATCTTCGAATTCGAATCGCGCGCCACTAACTCAGCTCATGGGTTTTCATGGGAATTTGCAGATCCGGAGATGTCTCCGAATTGTTATTGACTAGCTTATGGGTGAAGCAGAATGAGCAGTTTGACCAGGAATAATCTTGAGTTGAAGTCTGTCGTCGCGAAATCGTTGAGGAGGAGTATAAGCACAGAGTTTCAGCGATTCCGCGATTCAGCGATTCGTACACGGGTTCCAGGCTGGGGGCCCAATCTACTGGATCCAGTCAGTTTCTCCGTTTTGATTTTCGGCGATTTTCTGTTTACCTGAAAGGTAGTCACTGGAAACGGGGTGTAGTACCCCATGAGGTTACAGAAAGTACCAAGAACGGAGTAAAACAATAATTTAGCAGAACGGGGTAAATTAATAATCTAGCGGTTTATTAAGTAGGTGAGAATCCAATAACACTTTGAGTCGGTCTCCAGAAGAGCAGCTAACAATCTGTAGTGGTAGGTCGTTTCAGTAGATGACAACTCTATAAGATAAGAACTGTTGTCTTAGGAAGATCCGAGGTCAAAGCTTTTAGAGCTTCTCGTGACCTCTTCGACTGTTATCACTCACTAGGGTGAAGAATTGTTGCACGAGTCCTTTGCTGAATAGAAAGTGTGTAGGAATTGAGTCGCCGCGGAGTCTACGAAACCCAAGTGGATAAAGCTCGAGAATTTCGATGCGAGACTCGTAGGAGAGATGCCGTAAGCCAGTGACGATTTTGGTGGCTAGTTGCAGGACACGTTCAATGGCAAGTGTGTCCTTCTTCAAACCGGTGTAAACGAGCTGATCAGCCTACTCCAGCAGTGGTCTTATGTAGACTGTGTAAAGCGTGTGAAAGTCGTGCTTGCCTACCCGGGTGAAGGTTGGTTGATTATCCCAAAGGTCATAAAACCCCGTTTGTTGGCCAGCTGGTGATGATAAGAGAAGGACAAACCAAACGACAGCCAAATCCCTGGGTCTTTTTGGGGTCTACTTTCGTGATATCTACTACACCTTATGCTCTGTGTATCACGAATAGGTTCCCGGAGTCTCCTCCGAGTGACATGTGCGCACACTTGCTGTGGCTTAGAGGGAGAATCCAGTCATCTGACCAGCGCTTAACACGGTCATGATAGATATGCGGTGCATTTTGGAGTTTTAGGTCATCAGCATGAAGGAGGGCGTTGTTTGAGATCAACTCGAGGAGATCATTGATGTAGAACAGAAACAACAATAGACCAAGTACCGATCCTTGAGGGACTCCCACAGAGACTGGGCATGGAGACGAAAGGCCCAAACCGCTTGTTACTTTGAAAGTCCTGTTACCAAGAAAAGGAAGTAATCCAACACAGAACCTCTCCTTGGGTCCCATATGCTTCTGGTATATGTATCACAGGACCATGTGGGACGCGGTCGAAGGCTTCGGCAAAGTCGAAGAAGATAACATCCGAGATGTGACCATTGTCTTTGACCTACGTTAGGCTATCCACGAAGATTAATGTATTGGTTATGCATGACCGATCGAGAAGAAAGCCATGCTGGGTCGAAGAAAAAAGGTTTTTGAGAAAAATGCTCAAAGATTGTGCGTTTTAATCGTCGCCCCATCATCTTGCATGGGTAGCTGGTGAGGCTGATGACCGATAACTCGCGAGAGAGTGACAATCGCCTGTTTCAAATATAGGCGTGGCAGTGGTCTTTTTCCATGCCTCCGGAAGAGTGCCTGTCCGAAGTATCTGTATAAACAGGTCAAAGAGAGGCACCGCCAAACCAAGTGCCGCTTCTTTGAGGATCCGTGGATGGATCTTGTTTGGTCCCATGGCACTACAAGGATTGATATAAGCAAAAGGTCCTGAAGGTCGGACACAGAAAATTCAGCTGTCAGGATGGGATGTTGGAAGTGTCTCTGCTGGAGAATTGGATGCCAGTTTGGCAGATTCACAATGTAGGCTGATGAGTAGTATTCTCCTAACACCTCGGCAACCACCTGGGGGTTGGAGGAGGTTTCCCCGTCGGGAAGCCGCAGAGAAAGTGCTGAAGGCTTAGTTTTTCTCTGGCGACGTGTATACTTGAAAAGAACATTCCTATTCTCGTGAGCTACCTGTAGGATTTTCGACTGTACCTGCTGGGTGTGTTTCCGGATTTTCCGCTCGCACCAGTTTCGTAAACAGCGAAAGTCCTCTAGATCCTCTGGCCAACCCGTTAGCTTCTGCGTGGAGAATAGACGAGAACTTACTTCAAGAAGGCGGCCCGTGTTCCGCGGAAGTGGTGCACGAGGAGAGAACTCCCATGGTTTTCGAGGAGTAAATTCCTCATCAGCTTCCTGAATGGCAGCTTTAAAGGAAAGGTAGTACACGTTCACTGAGTCGGATGTAAGACTGAGTGTGCTTAAAAACGTCCTTAGTGCGTTAAAGTCAGCTTTCTGGAAGTTTCGGAATGAGGTCTCCGTTACAGCGTTTTAGAGCTAATAACAGATAACGTCAAACGTTAGTAGCATGTGGTCACTATGCTCTAGCGGTGGTCTGATGACCACTCTACCGTAGATGATCCCGTAACAATCTGCGAAGCCTTCAATTCGTATTTTGCTGCTTCCTTCAACATTGAGGAAAATGTATTGCCCTCACCTCTCCCTGTAAAAACAAACACGTTCCTAAGCCACGTTACTGTTGATGCAGTAAAAATCCGCTCTCAGTTAGCTACTATCAAACCCTCTTACCTACCTGGTCCAGAGGGTATACACCCTGTTGCTCTCAAACACGGAGGGGATGACATCCCTTTCCTTTTGCTTAATATTTATACACTTTCTCTATCGTTAGGTTCCTTCCCACTCCAATGGAAAAATTCTATAATTCAGCCCCGTTACAAAGGTGGCTCACGACAGAACATCAACAATTATCGTCCCATTAACCATACTTCAATTTGTTCCAGAGTATTGGAAAGGATAATAAAATGTCGCATGGTTGAATTCTTATTATCACAAAAGCTTATAAACCTATCCCAGCATGGGTTCCTCAGCAAACGTTCGTGCATGACGTGTCAGCTGGAATTCTTTGATCATGTTACAATATCTGCTGATTCAGGGAATGCAGTTGTTATCATACTCCTGGATATGCAAAAAGCTTTTGATCGTGTGCCTCATAAGCGCCTTCTGATCAAAATGGCATCTTTCGGTATACGTGACCCATTACTCAGCTGGTTTGCTTCATACCTTGTGGACCGCACACAAACAGTGAAAATAGGAGATAACAGCTCAACGCCCAGACCAGTCACCAGCGGAGTGATTCAAGGAAGCGTCCTGGGACCGTTGCTCTTTCTTATGTATATAGATGATATATGTGAAGTTATCAAACATGGCAAACTATTCCTATTCGCTGATGACATCAAACTTGTCTATACTTTTCCTACTGGCGATCTCAATTCTTCTTTAGGAAATATACGGGAAGACATCATGTCATTAGAGTCTTGGTGTCAAACCTGGCTGATGAAATTCTCAGCCAATAAATCCACCATTGTCACACACGGTTGTCATATACCAGAGGACTTTATAAAGCTGGATGGTCATGCTATTCCAACTGCCAACTCAGTCCGCGACCTAGGTATACGTTACTCAAACTCATTCAATTTTGCTGAACACATTTCTTTCCTAGTAGCTAAAACTAAGCGAACGATTGGATACATCAGGCACTCATTCTTTTTTCCTGCAGCTCGACTGCACCTTTATAAGCTGTGCGTACGACCCCAACTTGAGTACTGCACGTTCATATATAGTCACTTGCGCAAGTCTGATAGGCTAGCTCTGGAAAGTCTCCAACGTGCATTTACGAAAGGTTTAGTGGGTTATCCGCCTTCGTTGAACTACAGAGAACGATGCCAGACGCTTAAACTGGATCCTCTTTGGCTACGGCGTCTCAAGCTAAACCTTGCGCTCATGTATAATCTAGTTTATAGCAATAAATTTAAGGTAAAACTCGCGATTCGCCTTCAACATAGCTCAAAATACAACATCAGGAACAAAGAGTTCACTTTGGCAACTCTTAAATCCCGTAGAAAACTCCGTTCAAATTTTTTCCTAGTGAAATATACTTACATTTGGAACAAACTCCCACATGCAATTAGAACCAGTAAGAATATACATCAATTCAAACGAAGCCTAGAAACTTTCCTAACATTAAAGAACGTCATGTTGATCTTCAAACTCTGCCTGCCTGAAGACGATATCTTTCAAAACGGACCTAATAACATCTAACCATCTGATCTAATCTAATAATAACGGAGGGTGAATCTATACCACAGGATGTAACGCCACACACACTTCGAACCGATCAAAGCTATCAATTTAGCCATTTGAGAAATTCCTCATTTCGAAACTTATCATTTCTCCAGCAGGATAGATCCTGTACACAGCTTTGTCGAAAATTGCAGCTACATAGCAAAACTACATATGGCATCTTAAACATCCCCGTTAGTAGTAACCAAACCATCCCGGTACTCTTACTCCATACTCAACGATTATCAGCTCTGTATAGCTATTAGCCACCACGCAATAGCTGTGCAAGTTAAAACGGTTTAGAGAATATATATAACTTAACCTGTTCGCCTCATATGATTACATATAAATACGTGCCTCTTCCTATTCTACAGACAACCTGATAATCTTTCCGTGTTGCTAAACATCTTTCCATTCTACACAACGGCCGGACATATTAAATCGATATCGGAATTCGGCTGTAGTCATATACTAGGATAATCTGTGAATTGGTCACTTTTCGCGTTATACGACAACAATTATTTGTTAGAGATATATATTTTACTAATTAGCACAAAATTGTAAATGTTATATAAAGGATTTAGCCAGAAAATGTCAGAATCCATCATTCGTCATACTTCACATGACCATTTTACGTTCTTCTGCTTATCACGTAATTTTGCCTTTCATTCTTGATTCTACGGTAAATTCCAATGCGTGACAACATTCCACAACGTTCGGAGAATCAAAATCCTGTACTGGTTGGGCAATTCGTGAAATTCCGTCGATTTGAGGAAATAACGGAGTCCAGTCCAGAAGATCGTCCAGTTCTCCGGAAAAATTGGTACCCACCTATCTTCCCTCATCTTCCCAAAAATTTCTACGTATTTTTCCGAAGCCATCCATATCAACTAATGGCGAAATTCTTCGACTATTCATTTTCTCCATCCTGAAAAATCCTTTTTCTGGCATGACCTTGAACATAAGACCTACGTTAGCCTTGTGAAGCAACAATTGATGTAACAACTTAACATTTTTTATCGAATATTGAAAATCTTGAGAACTTTTGTTTCGGAAGCAAGTGAGCCATCTGCCTCTTCATAAACTAGAGTGTTCCTTCATTATTTTGTCCGTTTTATTACTCTATTTCCATAATTGGTGTCTTGTACAATTAACAATTATGTGTACGTTATGTAGTTCACGTTGAAATGTGTGTACTGATCACGCTTATCCGAGCGTGTTTCTCACAAATGGGTTGAGAAATATACCATTATTGTTATTATTACCAGGTGAGCCTCGTTCGTAATGACCAGATCGAGCAAGCAGGATGTCTGTCCTGAACAGTGCCTTGTAGGTAGATTGACATGCTGTGTCCAGAATTTCTCATGGATCAACAATGCCAAGGGATTTGAGAACCCGCAGCCACAGTCCTCATGAGGCCGCCATAGAGTTGAGTTTGGGTGCATTGAAGTCACCCAAAATAAGGAGATGGGAGAAACGCTGTGTAGACGTGAGTCTGTCTAGGATAGCAAGAACGGTCTCATCGTCGGATGCACTGCATGACGGTGAACGGTACATAACACCGTCAAGAAGCGCGTCACGTCTGCGAAGTTGGAGTTTGATTCAGAGCGTGTCGCATTTCTCTGGGAAGGTAAATTCCCATACGACAGCTGGCACTGGGAGCTTCCGGCTTAGGAAAACGGCGCATCCTTCCATGCGTCCATGGGAGGAGTCCGTCCGGTACAAACAGTAACCAGGGGCATGCGGTTCATTATCACTGATATCCGCGGAAAGCCAGGTCTCTGTTATAGCAAGAATGTGAGGGCTGGTGTCGTGGACCAGCTGTCTGATTTCTGGTAGTTTGTTCAGAAGGCTCAGACAGTTGGTGTACACACACTTCAGGGCTACTTCTTCGTTTGGCTGGGTGCGAAAAGAGGCGGAAATACGCGAAGGAGATATTCGGAAAACAACCTCAGTAGTGAGGGGGAGTGCGTAACTGGCGGCGTAGATTTGTGAGCCCTCTTGGGGGTGGTAGTCGTTTCATCACAGCTCGGACATACGTGAACGTCCCTGTGGGACGCTTCCTCTGCTTCTGTTGGTCCAAGGTCGATGACCTTCGGACCGCTCTTACTTTCAGAGGTTCTGGAGGGTGATTTGCAGTTTTGCACCCTCGATACTTTGGATGGGGTTGTAGAGGAGAAGAGAATATAGGACGAAAAGGCTCCGATACAGCCGAGGAGAGAGCCGCCGGAATGAGACAAGTTTGGGCCATTTTGGATGCAGGGGGATCCCAGCAAACTCACCGGGCTACAAAGCTCAGGGACAAAATATTTTTAACGGACTTCTCTGGGTGAGATGATTGGGGGTCTAGAAGAGTGATGGTCCTAACGCCTTTGGGATCTGCTCTCTAGGCCCCTTGCATATCCACAAGCGCTCGACCTGCCAAAGAGATAGGGGTAGTGGCCTCTGATTTTGGTGCTTGGGGTGGTCCATCCGATAACACTGGTCCCTTCTTGACCACAGAGATAAGGACTTTAACGCTGGTCTGGAATTTGGGGTCAGCCTTGATGCATGACCTTATCCTAACAAGCTAAGAGTGCTTCTACCGCTCCTGCAGTGAGCGATCTAGCGAGACCCCGCTGAGGTTAACGTGCTTTCTGTTTAGTTCAGCAGCTTTTCTAACACTTTCTCCATGCTAATCTTTGCATTTAACGTGACATGAAGTCCCAGTGACTTCTTGATAGCTTTGGAGCGAATTCTGCTAACGGAAACCAATCTTGTAGACTCTGAAGGGAAACAGACGTTTAGCACTGCTCTGGCTTGTTCCCCTGGAAAGAGGGTGGTCGAAAATCGTCCCCACAAAACAAGCCTCTTCTCCCGCAGTGCTCCATCCTTCAAGTTCGTGGTGACTTCCTCAATTTGAGCAGTGGACAAAGCCACCGTCTTGCGAACAGCCGCAGCGCCTGGAGGGGCATGGGCAATGTACTCATTCAACGAGCTCAGTTCTGACTTCATGGCAGATAAAGCTATCTGAATATCACTCAGAGCTTTTTCTACCGTGACTATCTGTGCGCTTACATCCTCAGACGCCTTGCAGCCACACTTGCACGCGTCTGACTTCTGCTCGCTCGGGGTGGCGAGTAGAGGATCCAACATGGCATTCAGTGGGGCGCAGCTATCTCGGAAGAGACAGCTCATACAGATAAATGGTCCTTCTGAAGAAGTGGACAAGGCGTACTGGTCCTCCCTGAGACCAGTACACTTCAAGTGGTGCCAGTGTAGGCACGTCTGGCACTGCATACCGTTCTGAACAGTCATGCGGCAGCCGAAACGACCACAAGCACCCGATACCTCGGATCCACCAATGCTGCTGGATCTTGTGCGTGCCATTGTGTTATGGTCTGTGAGTAAAGATGACGGCTGTTAATAAAAATGAAACATGAGGCTAGAAAATAATACGGATACTAACAAACACTAATAAGGAAAAACGCAATGATTTATGCTATTCGACAACGAGTAGCATTGGTCGTACACAATTTTTTGGTGCACTGAGCACCAAGATAGCAAAAATATGAATGGACAATGACAGCGGGGAAATTTAAACCAAATCTCGAGGTACCCGCGTGATAAATGAGTAGACGCAGTGAGGAAATGGTATGATGCAAGGATCCAGAAAGGGATGAACTGGGACAGAATAAACTGGCACGAATTTCGCAGGGGTTATGCAACCTTTGAAATGGCTGGTGAATTTACAGACATTAGTAGCTTTGCTTGCCACCATCCAGCATTTGACGGTGAGACGTAGATCCTGAGTAGCAATCGACCTTAAATCTTTCTCCCGTCCACATATACAAGGCCTAACCTTACCGAGGCGATAGGAGGTCGCGCTGCTATGACAAAGCCTCAAGACTTTACACTTGTTTGCATCCACCAGTATTTTTGTTTAACCCACACCAGTTGCATTCGTCAATTCAGTTAGGGTCCCAGGGCAAGACGCTAGAAACCAGTTGCTGTCCAGTTTCTTGCACTAGTGAATTCCGATAGCCCCGCCGTGCTGCGACAAATGGAGAAGAAAAAATCACCCTCAGTGGTGTTTCGACATCCACGGTTGTATTCAGAGCACAGTTTGCAGATAGTTGGGCGACGAGCATACCCCTCGATCACGTCCTTATGAGGACTTTGTAAACGATCTCTTGGATACCTGAATTTTGAATCATGGGGCAAAGCGGTATTGGAACACCTCCAGCAACCATGCTATGCTCAGATTGACGAACTGTAACAAATCCGATGCTGACGGTGCCCTGATGTCGTCGATACTCCAGAGGGTACCGGACATATGCATCCCGAGCATGTAGGCAGACAACCAGCCAAAAAGTGGCGATAACTAGATAAAGAAGTCCCGCACAACCAAAGAGGAGCTGGAAACCACGAGGAAGATGAGGACAGAGAAAGAGAGCGGGTTGTCATCACGCTAAGTAGATCCCGGTTACTTCTACACCACTCCATAACCGAAACTAATGCCGAGGAGCATGCGGCAAGCTTGCGGTTGAAGTTGGTAAGTGTGGTGGCGAACACCATCTTGATAATATTTCTCAGCCGCTCTCAGATCCGTGGGGGAATATTGGCCCGGATTTTTTTCCTAACTCGTTCTTCTACGGTCTTCAATTCCTGTCCTCTACGTGAGAATGTTTCGTTGCAAGTAAACAACCGCTTTTCTGCCTCAGACAATCCATTTAGAAACTTAAAGACTATGAGATATCCTGTTTTCTGTCTTCCTTCCAGGAAGAAGAGAATAAGGTGCTTAAGTCTTCTAAAAAATGAAGCAACTCCTGAAACCTCTCTCTGTTAGTAGATGCGTCGTCCTGTTTTTCACCACAGATACACCCAAGCAATACGCGGATGACGATCTTGAACTTTGCATAACTGCAATAGTCTTCGCGTTTTGCTTGGCTTGCTGAACCGAGTTCCCCTCATATGCCAGTCGGCACTCTTGCTAAACCTGGCTGTCTCTGTGTTGCGCTTGCTTGTGCTCCCAGTGACGTCTATGCCCATCTGCGCGTTTGGATCTCCCTTAAACCCTACGTTTCGTGGTCAGAATTTTGACAGCTCTTCGCTTCTACTACGGTGATTTACCGCGGTGGACAACACTCCGACTTGGGGCAAACTTAATAGCTAATTCCGATAGATTGGGTTTGAGCCTGGCCAGTTTAGTTCACCACTGCTACCCTCTACATGATCCGGTTAAGCTTTTACTTTTGTCTCAACAACCATCTCGTCAACGTTAAGTCCTAGATGCTACTTATTTGGGTGTTCAACGTTAGCTAACGCGAATGTGGGCATGATGACCCCCATGATCGCTTAGTACAACAGGAGGTTTGACATCGAGGTTGCCTACGTCATCCGGATTTTTAGTTGTGAACAACTCTACCACAGTTGCTGGCAAGGCCTCGTTTGAGTGTATTAAGTAACATGGTGAACTAAAGCCTTCGCACGCATGCGTTTGAGAGGAGGTTCCCCAAACGGTCATTTCAGTATGTGTTGTCCTATCCACCGAACTTTCAGTGCAACGATGTTTCCCCAAAGGCGAATCTTCTGTGCTCGGCGTTGAGTGTCGTGCCAGACCTTTGTTCATGATGCTGAGGCACTAGAAGCAAGGACCAACCCCTGCTATTCCATCCTGCTTATACCCCGGTATATGCGGCATTGGGGTGGACAGGTTTTCTGTGTCCATCTCCGGCTTCATCAACGATTCACTAGCCACTAAGAAATCATCATCTGTGATGTCGAGTCGGAATTTTTTCCAATTTTCCCGACACTTCACGCGTTAGCGTAGACCACAAGCAGTCTTCCCTCGCTCATCCTCCTGGAAGGTAACTCGAGATTATGACAGGAGGGGAGATCGAACACTATGTCCGAAGGTCCACCACGTTTTTTGGGGGAGTGGCGATTATTTTCTGAAGTTCAGTTAGGCCCTCCAAGGGAACCCCCACTGCAGCCTGTCATGACTTGCACGCTGCCTCTGAGTTTTCCTCTCTAACCTAGAAGAGGCTGCTGGATGAACATGACATTGGGCTAATTCTGAAGGAAGAGTCACGTGCACCACAGACGACAGACGTGGACGTAGAGATTTTCTCGACGAGTAGTCTGGGAGAAGGGGAAGACCAATTGTCCCGCTGTAAACGCCACGCCCTTCATCGTTCTGAGTTATCTGCGATTACTGCAATCTCCCTCTTGTTAGGTTGTCTGTTGGTCCCTGTAGACAGCGAGGATTTGCCTCTACGTCGAATGTCAGCAGTCATCCAACACAGGTCTAGGTTTTTGGTTACTCGGGACAATATTCTATTGCCACTTCCCCTATCTCGGTATCTTCTTGGATGTTTACGGTTCGGAACAGGTTTACAATGACACCTTCTCGTTGGTGGTTTTCTGCCACTACCGTTTCTGGTATCCCATGAGTTGACAAATTTCGCCCTTCAGTGGCTACCTAGCAAGCATCATCCAGGAGTGCGAGGGTTTTATCCATGAGACGTCTTCTCTCTTTTGGCAGTGATTTTAACGCTTTTCGAGGCTGAAGGCTCGAATGACTTGGATCCAGTCAGTTTGTCTGGCTTGATATCCAGCGACTTATGTTGACCAGAAAAGCCCCGTTGACTCATACAACAGGCATTCGCCGGAAGCAAAGTGTAGCACCGCTCTTCGGGGTAGCAGAAATCACCGAGAAAATAGCGAAGCAGCAATCTGACAGAACAGGATACAATACTGACCTAACGATGTCCCGAGTAAGTCACAATCTGATGACACTTTGGAGCGGTTCTTGGAAGAGCACCTAACATTTCCCAATGAAAGGCCACTCCGGTGGTTGAAAACTCTGTGAGAAAAGAGCCATTGCCCGAGGAAGGTCCGGCGCGGAAGCTCGTGGAGCTCCTTACCGTGACACTTCTGACGGTTATCCGTTATTGGGATGAAGAATTGCTGTACGAGTCTTGCGAGAAAGAAGGTGTGCGTAGGAGTCGTTCGCGCGGAGTCTCCCAAACTCTAGTAGAGAATGGTCAAGAACACGCAAATCAGGAACAGTTTTTGCACTAGGTGTCTCTTGAGCACGTTTCTGCGCATCTTATCAGGCGCAGGTTGCGACCTGTGGCTTCAACTAGCGGAGTTCATTGTGAGGCTGATCGAACAGATCAACAGCTGCACAAACATCAGTGTACATCATCCACCGAGGAGTAAGGGCGCTGGTGAACAATTCTTTGTGTATGCGGAGGGGGTGATTTCCGCTTGTTAATTGCTACTACTTCCGCGAGATGGAGCAGTCTTAGATTTTTCCGTCAACACATTCAAAACATCCTCACGTTCAGTTGGGCTCGTCATTCCAACGTGTTTCGAGTGATGAATGACGCGGTCTCCCTGCGACTTGTCACATTCTGAAATGAGCTTAAAGTTGTGGTATCCATGGGCGTTTTCCGAATCCAAACTGGAATGTGTTCCTTAAATCGATTACGTAACTGCTGCTCCTTCCCGCCTATGTGAACGGCCCGGCACTTTAAAAAGAATTCCAAAATTATGTCGGGTTTGGCACTAAGCCGTGTTTTCGTTGGCGGTGTTGAGAATCGGATGGTGGTGAGGATCGAAAATTTCAAGACGACGCTCATAGAAGAAGTGCGGCGAGCCAGTGACCACGTGGAGGCTACTCGCTAGGCACTTTCAATGGCAGGTATGTCGTTCAAGCAGGTGTACACGAACCGATTAGTAAACACAGACAGTGATTATCTGTAGACTGTTTGAGCGTTTGAAAACATTTCTGTCTGTATAGGAAAAGGCTCTTTTTGCCATTTTTTCTGGCCGCCTAGGGGTCATAAAAGCAGGATAAACTAGACGACGGCCAAACCTCTAGGACCTTTTTCAACTCAACCTTGCAGGCAGTTAACACATTCTGCGCACTGCATCGCTGGTAGATTCCCGAAGTCTGAGCACAGCGATGTGTGTTCACACATGCTGTCGTTTAGAAGGTGATTCCGTTCATCCGACCAGCGCTTAACATGGTCTAGGTTAATCTGTAGTGCGTTGGTGTATCAGGCATTTTAGACTCTCCAATCTTCAGCATAAAGGAGAGTGTTGCCACAGATGAGGTCAGTTATGTCACTGATATACAACAGAAACAACAGTCGACAATAACGGACGTCTGAGGTGCTCCTGCAGAGATCGGAGAAGAAAAAGAGTATTTAACAGCTACGTTACTATAAAGAATTTCGTCTAACGCAGAACCTCCCTTTGTAAGTCATAAGCTCCTTGGGTTGTTTGCAAGATGACTTTGTTGGACATTGTCAAAGACTTTGGTGGAGTCGTGGAATATATCACCGGAGATGTGGCCATTGTCTTTTGCATTTGTCAGGTGATCCATAAGGATTGACGCACTGAATTTACGCGGCCGGGAAGAAAGTCATGCAGAGTAGAGGAGAAAAACTCGCGAAAGAAGAAATGCCTAAGCATGGCCTGTTTTATCTTAAACGAGTTGCTGTTAAGACTGATCAGTCGGTAACTAGCAGGAGAGTGACTATTGCCCGACTTAAACGACTGTGGGGGCGGTCTCTTTCCAAGCTTCCGGAGGTTCGTAGCTCTATTGTCAAATCCAGGACTTGATGAAGGCCCACTACTGTCGACCTTCTGATGCTTGACCAAGGCGTTTCAGAGCGTAACCAGACGGCAAGCTCTGCCGAGCACTGGCGTTCAAACAGCGAAATAGTGGTGGTAAAACTATAGAACTTCCCCAAAATCCAAGTTATCTCGGAAGTAAGATCACCCCTTTTATACCCAAAGTACTGAACGTTCTGGGAAACAAAACTCATTGGGTGGTTTCACCGAACCTGCCAACTTTATCCTTCAGATGTAGGTTGGCTAAATATCACTGACGTCAGATTCAGTGAATTGGAATGGGTACCGCAACCATACTCCCGGCTCTGTAATAAATTCTCCACTCTTCATATATTGTACCTTATATTCCCATTAACACCAGAGTTTCAGCAACTATAGCTGGGAACGCGGCCTGACCCGGTTGAAGAGTGTATAAATTCTGAAGATCCACTTGAGTTTTCAATGGCATCCGTCTAACTTAGAAGTCAGTGTGTGACAATCTTACGGTTTCCTTAAACACCATCTCTAAGGACAAAGTGAAATCTGATTGTGGCGCGGCGAGAAATTCGTTTAATAAAGTGTGCACGCAGAGTCACCGTCAAGAGGTTGGGATGGGCTTCCAAGGTCCATCCCAGAATTCTTGAAGCAGCAGCTGCGAATCTGGCGGAACCCGTTTATAAGCCGATTAAACAGACTCCTTTGACCGGCACTCTCTCCAATGCACGTGAAGATGTCACGTTCACGCACATCTCAAAATAGAGCGACTGACATTCTTCCAACAATTTATCGGTCAGTCAACCCTACTGGCGTTCCGTGATAAACAATGGAATGCTCGCTAAACTTTGTCATCCTCAATCACCTATCATGAAACCGCCACTTTCCTCTGTTGACCATATCTTCCTGCTTATCGGCCATGCATGACAAATATGCTGACCTTCACGAAGAGTCAGGCGATGGCAAATGACAATTGTCTTATCAAGCATTGCATCCTTTGACTTCGTCAAGATTTCTGACCGTGTTTCACCCGACTCACAAAGATACAAACTAGGAGCTTACAGTGTCTCCGGGAAGGGCCTTTGCTGGGTTGTCTCTTTTCTTGATAACAGAACTTTTAGAGTTCATATCTGGTCGGACAATTCACCTTCCCCTCCAATTTCTGCGTGTGTTCTGCAATAGTCAGTGCTAGGTTCTCTCTTGTTTTTTATTTATAGCAATGTCCTACCAAGCAACGGTACCAGAAAAGCACGACGGCCTAAAAATCTGAAATGCCTTTGACCACAGTGCACTACAGATGGATTTTGCTGCAATTAAACGCCGGTCGGACGATTAGTGCCTACTACTAATTGACGGTAGGGATTCTGGCGGTGCTTTGTGAATCATAGATGTTCAGCACGATGAACCTCACAGGAGTTAATATGGAGCAGGAGCCGAGAACCTGGCTGCCGTCCAAATCATTCTTTACTTATCACGGAGAGATGACGGTAATGAAGGAGCATGATGCTCTTAGACTGATTGAGCGTACTTCCTCCTCGTAGATGTGAAAACGTTTCAAACGCTCCGTGGAGTTTATATAGGACCGCTGCTGGAATATGTTAATCAGGTCGTGTATACCGGCCTGAAGAAGAACATACTCGCTCATGAGTGTCTGGTGCGCGGCCACCGAATTAAGCACGTGCTTGAGAAGTGTCGCTTACGGTTTTCGACCTGAAATTTCTGATCTATGTCCATCCGAATTTCAACGATTCCACGGTAATTTGATTTTTATACACCTCTTCAATGAGGTAGGTCTCAGCCGGTTGTTCTCCATCGTAACGAGCAAAGAGAGTTGGCGAGGACACAACACGAAGCTTTCCAGACCCTGTTCTCGAACTTTCTTTGGGCAGCGGTTCTTTTCTTGTGCGGTTGTGCGGTTGGAGTCATCAACAACGCCCATAGTGATCTTTCTAAAACACTACTCTACTTCCACTCACCTAAAACATCATTACGCGACTAATCCTACCCTGTTTTGGTAGTTTCTGCAATCTGCAACGGCGGTGTCACACTCTGTTTTCTGTGATTGCCCTCTAGTTCAGCGGACGCCCACTTGGCACCAAGTAAAAAAAACGATCTTATCCGGGCGCCTTGCGCATCTGTCTCGAACATGTTTATCAGTCTCTCAAGCTCTGAAACGCTCATTCGTCGATTTTTGTGATCTGCCTATGCAGGCTAGGACTGCCTATCTGTTTTGGACGCCTGGCCACCGAAACTACCGAATATACCGTTTTGTTCCGCCGTAAATTGATCTGGTATGCAGGACCGGTGAGCCGAAAGAAAATAGGAATGTATGATAGCGCTACCATCTAATCGAAGATCATTGAGAGGTTGCTGCTACTACAGCAACTCTTGTCCGGAGTACACTTTTTGGAGGACGTGAAGCAACGTGTAAATCTCACCATATTTCCCTTGGGTGTTTTAGTTTCATTCGGATCCACAGTGCAGTTGTGGCCACAAGTTCACTGCACGAAACCCAACAAATGGATCAGACGTTCTTCAGCTACTGCCAGCAGCGGTTGATTCCGCGAGCCAGTAGACGGTCGAACAGTTAATCTTCTATGTCGCCAAAGTTTGGAAGCTGAAACAACAACATCGTGGAGTCTACATATCGCTCCATCACGTAGCAAGGCTTCGACAGCCACATACGCGGAAAGCGGCTGAACGAGTCAGCAAAGTTTTACAACAAATCCTGTATAGCAGACAGGCTATACTAGCAACATAATTCTGAGACTTCCATTGGGTATTCAGTCTTTCCAAAGTGAACGCGATCTCACAAAACTGGTGAGATTTACAATACATGCAGGTCAGTGAGGATCTGCCCACTGATATCATCGTAATGCCTTTTATTGTGATTTAGGGTGGCAGGTGATCCCCCAGGGTCGATTACGATAGCTGGACCCCCCAGCACCAACTTCCTGTGGAATTTATACTGCAGTGTAAGCATGGGTTGTTGCCATATTTTCAATTGTATAAACAGTGCGGTAAATCTTTCGCCCATCGTTGTTGATTTTTTATCAGAAGAGTTCCCAATTACCCCAAGATGGACCTGTGATTACAGTCCAGTCATCCACAATCACGCATTCGCATTTGACGCACTATGGGGGACAAAGAATGTCAACTTTCAACGAACGGGAAGTACTGATATCCCCTGAAGTCCTGCTGCGAAACATTTGGCCGTCATGCTAGAAATTGAGTCATTCATTCTTATATGCCTGGGCAATCATCCATCGCCGTACTTTCCTATATATATGTGTATATACATATGAACCGTTAACCTAAACGGTTCTACAGCTTCCACCAAAGTAAAGCCATCTAAAATGAAGACAACACAACCGATCTTTCTTTGACATCAGTCGATCAACCCGACGCATCGACGCCCATCTCTGCAACATCCCTCGACGAAGTCTCCCTACGTCCCCACTCAGCAATCCTAAAGTGGCCGCACCAAATGACAACAATCCCCGATGAACCCCAGGGGTTACCCACCATGCCAAGCATTGAAGGGAGAGACTTGTCGAATTGTCGCTGGTAGTGTGTGCCGAACCAATAGTACTCCAAAATAGAGATGTACCTGCACCACCAGTGGTATTAATAAGGGCAGTGCTCGCATTGAATCTGGCTTAATTTACGCGGGTCCACTGTCACTGACCCGAAAGTTTCCGACGGAAAGTTCCCGGAATAAATGATGGTGTTGTTGTCAAGTCTGGCGCGGGGGCTCGGAACCTGGTTTGAATTTTTTCGCTCTCATTGTCTATCCATATTTTTGGTCTTTTGGTGCCCAGTGCATCAAAGAACTACGTACGATCACTGTTATTCGTTGTCGAATTACAATAATTCACTACGTACTGTGTTACCTGGGCTTTATAACATCCGTTTTATTTTCATTCTCGTGTTTCCTTCTCGTCAACACCGGTAAATTTTGTTTACGGACCATAACACAATGACGCATACGAAATCCAGCAGCATTGGTGGATCCGAGGTATCGAGCGTTAGTAATCGTTTCGGTTGCCACGTGACTAGTCAAAATGGCATGCAGTGCCAGACGTGCCTACTTTGGTATCAATTTAATTGTCTTGGTCTCAGGGTGGACCAGTACGCCTCGCTCACTTCTTGAAAGAGACCATTTACCTGTATGAAATGTCGTTCTCGAGAAAGCTGCACCCCACCCAAGACCAGGCTGCACCATCTGCTTGCCGTCCCGAGTAAGAAAAAACCATACACGTGTAAGTCTAGCTGCAAGGCGTCCAAAATGGCAGTGCATTACAGATAGCCACGATAAGGAAAGCTCTGGCTGAAACACAAAAAGCGTTATCTGACGTAGATTCAGTATTGAGCTCACTGAATGATCATATTGCCATAATCCTTCTGGGTGTGGCGGTTGCCCGCAAGGCAGTGGCTTTGCCCACGACTCAAATTGAGGAGATCGCCTAGCTTGAAGGACAGGGCCCTCCGGGAAAGAGGCTCGTTTTGTGGGGACGAGTTCCCACCGTATTCTTTCCAGGAGACCAAGCCAGAGCGGTGATAAACACCCTTTTCCCTCCAGAGTTAACAGACAGTTTCTGCTAACACATTGCTTCACAGCTACTGAGAAGTCACTGGGACTCCATGTGACGTTACCCACAAAGACCAGCACAGAGAAAGTACTGAACAAAGCGGCTGAACTAAGGAAAAGCCACGCTTATCTCATAGTAGTCTCACATGATCACTCATTGCAGAGGCAGCTGAAGCGCTCTTAGCGTGCTGAGCAAGGTCATGCTTCAGGGCTGACTCTAAACAGCAAGCTAACGTAAAAGTCCTCATCCATGCTCTCAAGAGGAAACCAATTCCCCCTAATAGACCAATCGGAACACCCACATTAGAGGCTGCTACCACCATCCTCGCGGAAGGTCAATCGCCGGTGGAGATGCAAGGGTCCGAGAGAGCAGACCCCAAAGGTGGTAAGGAGCACCACTCTGAATCTAGACTCCCAGTCGTTTTACCCCAGACAGATACTGTCATAACCTATTTTATCCCTATTTTCGTAGCCCAATGAGTCTGCTAAGGTACCCGCTGCATCCAAAATGGCTCATACTTGGCTGACTCCAGCAGCTGTCGCCTCGGTTGGATGAGGGTCAGTTCACCCTGATTTCTCTTTCAATCCACAACCCCATCCAAATTTTCAAGGGTGCGAAACTGAAAATCACCTTCCAGAAACTCCGAACGCATGGGCGGTCCGAAGGTCATCGACTCTGATCCTACAGAAGCGGACGAAGTGTCTCACAGGGACACTCACATGTGCTCATGCTGTGATGAAACGGCCGCCAAACTTCAAGAGGGCCCGCGAAGCTTTACCGCCAGTGAAGCACTCCCCCTCGCTACTTAGACTATTTTCTCAGACGCTTCCTTGTTCAATTCTTTTTTTGCACCCGAATGAATGAGGAAGTAGCCTTCAAGTGCGTGTACACCTACTGCCAGAGCCTTCTGAACAAACTAGCACGTCACTAGTTCACACGTTCTTGTTCGCTCTAACAGTGACCTGACTTTCCGGGGATATCAGTGATAATGAACTACACACCTCTGGTTACTCTTTGTACCAAACGGACACCGCCTATGGACGCGTGGGGTTTGTGCCAGAAGCCCCCGGTGCCATCTGTCGTGGGGGAATTTAACTACCCAGTGAAATGCGACACGCTCTGGATCAAACTCCGAAGTCGTAGATTTGACACACTACTTATCATTGTTACGTACCGTTCGCCTTCGTGTAGAGCATCGGACGACGGGGCCATTCTTGCCGCCCTAGACCGTCTCACGCCTACCCAGCGTTTCTCCTACCTTCTTAATATGGGTGACTTCAACGCACCCAAACTCAACTCTACGACGGCTTCTCATGAGGACTCTGGCCCCAGATTCTCAAAACCCTTGAAATGTTGATCCATGGACACAGTATGTCGAACTACCTTCAAGGCATCGCTCAGGACAAATACCCTCCTTGCTTGATCTGGTTATCATGGACGGGGCTCACCTGGTATTTACGGTGGCCATCAAAAGACTGCTGGGGAATAGTGACCACGCGCTACTAGCCTTTGACTTTATCGGTTACTGTCTCCAAAATGCTGTAACGAAGACTTCATTCCGAGATTTTCAGAAAGCAGACTTTACCGCACTAAGGAGGTTCTTAAGAACATTATCCTTTCATCTGACCCAGTGAAGTTGAAGTACCTTTTTTCTGAAGCTGCTGTCTATGAAGCAAATGAGGCATTTGTTCCTCCAAAACCATGGAAGTTCTCTCGTGCACCGCTTCTGCGTAACACACGTCACCTTCTTGAAGTACGTTCTCGTCTTTTCTCTAAACAAAAGCTGACGGGTAGGCCAAAGGTCTAGAAGCCTTCGTTCTGTACGAAACAGGTGCAAGCAAAAAATCTGTCAACACACCCAACAGGTACGGTGAAAAGTCCTGGTGGTAGCCCACGAGAATAGGAATGTTCTTTTCAAGTATATGCGTTGCCAGAGGGAACCTAAGCCCTAAGTGCTTCCTGTGCGGCTTCCCGATGAGAAACCTCCTCCAACCGTCAGGTGGTTGCCAAGGTGTTCAGGGAACAACACTCAGCAGTTTACAATGTGGTCCCGACACACCGGCATCCAATTCTCCCTCGGAAGCACTTCCAATATCCAATCCTGACAGTTGACTTCTTCGTGCTCGGCGTTCAGGATTTCTTGTTCAGGATCAATCCATATATCGCCATGGGACCATACGCGAAATATTCTTGGATCCTCAAAAAATGCGGCCCTCGGTTTGGCGGTGCCTTTCTTCAATCTTTTTATACAGAAGCTTCGGATTGTCATCCTTTTGGAGGCATTGAGAGAGGCCACTGTCACACCTATATATATTCAAAGCAGGCGATCGTCACGCCGCTGCTAGTGTAGCGACTCTATTTGTTCATTGCTAGCTGTGGTAAAGTTACAGTTGACATTTGTACTCATTCTCTTCCCCAAATTTTTTATGCGCTTAAATGTTTGTTTAAACGAGGATCTTTACCGGCATGTTACACGGGCACTCGAACGTTCGGCTCCGGTGCCTGCCCGCTTGACGCTCTTCGCTCGCTGTCGTCTATTCCACGTGTCGGCAATATATTTCTTGTCTACTCGTTGCGTTGTTCGTAACTGGCCGGCCATGGCCCATTTGAACTCTACAGTAGTGATCGGCCGATCAGCCTTACCAGCATCCCATGCAAGTTAATGGAGTGACTGTTGAAACCCGCCATCCCCAAGCGTTCCTTCTCAAACAGCCTCTTCTCTCTGACCCAGCATTGCGGACTGACCTTGAACGTATTAATTGCTGGCGTAACGCGCAACCGAAACCGGCGAGCACGAACGAATTGAAGTTGAATTGTGTAACCGGGTGTTCTGCTGTGTTGTGAGTGCCGTTTCAGTTTGCGTTTGAGTAATTTGTATGCCTGGCTTACTGGGCCTTCGGCTCATGCTTGTTCGAATTGTTTTCCTTTTCAGGACTGCTGTTCAAACCCGTACTTCGGAAGAACGCTGTCCCTCGGTGCGTCCACGTTGGTGTGTGGAGTTTTGGGCATTCAGAGTAGATCCGGCTGGCTCGCGTGTTACCCTGGTTGGTTGACTGGAGCCTCTCTTTGAACGGGAACAAGTATGCACAAATATCGTTTGGAGGAGACTCCGAGAACCTATTTGCGGTACACAGTGCACAAAGTGTAATAAATATCGCGAAAGTTGATTTTAAAAATGACCTAGGGATTTGTCTATCGTCAGGTTTGTCCTTCTATTATTACCACCAGTTGGCCGCCAAGGGGGGATTTGTGACTCTCGGGAGGATGAAAAGAACCTTCCTCCACACGGACAAGCACGCCTTTCAAACACTTCACGGAGCGAAGTCGTTTACGCCGATCTGAAGAAGAACATACTCGCCATTGAACGTATCCAGCAAGCAGCTACCAAAATGGTCACTGGCTTGCGGCATCTATCCTACGAGTCTCGCCTTGAAATTCTTGATCTTTAGCCACCTGGGTTCTGAAGACTTCGCAGTAACTTAATTCTTACACATTTTCTCTTTAGCACAGGACTCGTGCAGCAATTCGTCACCCTAGTAAATGATAACAGTCGAAGAGGTCAGGACAGGAAGCTCTATAAGCTTCGACCCCGGACGTGCCCTAGACGACAGTTATTGGATTTCCACCTACTTAAGAAACTGTTGGATTAGTAATTTACACTGTTCTGCTGGATTATTCTTTTACTTTGTCCTTAAGACTTTCCACAACCTGTTTTCAGTGACCGCCTTTCAGGTCAACAGAAAACCGCCAGACATTGGAACAAACAAACTAACTGGATCCGGATGGTTGGGTCCAGTCTTGAAGACCTGTACAACTCGCTGAAGTCGCTGGAATCGCTGGAGGAGTTTCAACAAACTTCTTTGAAAAAAATTTAACTTCAGTACGTTACTATAACCGCTGGTAGATGCCGTTGTACTCCGGTCGTAGGATTTCGCAGGATTTCCAGTTTCTCCTCTAAATCATCAGATGCCTTCTTAGTGCTCGTCGCACTAAGTCGCTTATCCCCAGGTACGCAATCATCAGACGCGTTGAGGAGAGAGGCCAAATCTTTAGTTCACGAAATGTACAAGTGATCTCCGATAGCGCTATAAACTGCACCGACACGCGAATTAGCTAGAGAGGCTAGAGACCGGCCGCCGACCGGCCGTCGAAGGAATGTGGCACGTGTGTGTTTCGTGTTCGCGCCACAGTCACATGGCATGCAGACGAACAATCGGACAGCATACATCATGCGAGCTTTCCTAATAACCTATGTACAGTATGTAGCCACATGTTTTGGAGCTATTTTACACATTATACAATAGGCGGGCCAGCGAAATCTCCGGGCAGCTACACTTTTGTTTGCCACGTCCCGTATTATATGCCAACTTTCATTCTGTCCCTAGGTCGACCACCATGGGATGGTGGAGCGGCGACTGAAGTGTTTTATATTTCACACTACATTCTAGGGTTGGTGGGCACATGTGGTACAAATACAGTCCACAGAACAACAAACGCAAACCGCTAGCTTCAGCTGTTGCTGGTCATCTCCTGGGAAACCATCATCAGGTGGAAGAGATATAGGCATTCAGAGTCGTGATGTGCCAAAAAGTCTGTTGCTCTGAGACGCTGGTGCCTAATTTCATATGTGCTGAACGGCCCGTGTGTTACGTTATCGCTGTTTGTTGGAACTGACTCAACAAAATTATATCCGACCAGTATTCACTATCGATAACCGATCGACAATAAAGAACAAAGAATCAGCTCGTTGACCCCATTTATTAGAATCGACTCTGGAAAATAGAACGTACAGAGAAACACGTTAAGCTAGCAAGGCACGGGGCGAGTTGTGTTTTTAGCCCAGGGACGAATGTTACAAAATGGATAGCCTTACTAAAACAAAAGTGGGTGAAGGACCAAAATCATCAAAAGGGTACAGATGAGTGCGGCTATCGAGATATTATTTAGTGTGGTCGCTACATGTCATGGTAGTAATGCAAGTGACTGATATGCAGATAGTGGCGCCGTGTTTCTGTGGTGTTTGTTCAGGCCAACGTTTGGCCACCATTTCTGGCTTCATAATGTCCCGTTCTTTATAGAGAACGGGACATCATATATATATACATATATTATACTATGGGTACCGTAGTACTCATTCGACAATATGTTAAGAAATCCACCAGATCATAAATTATGCTCACAAATGCCTTCGACTGCTCTGCTGAACTTAAGTTTGTTGTTGTCGTGCGGAATAAACCTGAATGAATTTTCCTGTTATGCTGCGTAAGATTGTGAGTCTGTCATCCTCTTGTTAAATTTGCATTTGTGGTGACGAGTGATGCCCATGTGTTCACTTTCTTTATTCGGAATGTGTGCATTTTCCTGTTCTAGTATAACAATGGTTTCAGGTAAACGATTTATCAATAGCCCAGCCAACATTAGCCAAGAAATCGGGTGCTGTTCTATAGGCTCTTGCTCAGTAGAGCACACAATTCGCTGAGGTCAGACCATTGCATACGCGAGCGCATTAGCAACGAGTTCGAATCAACTTATCCGCTGTCACGCGGATCGGAAATGCACGTAAGACAAATGCGTACGGATAAATTCTGATCATCGCTGGCACTGTTCGGAAACCTACATTTCCTTCTAACGTTACCCTGGCATCCGCTGTGACATTTCCTTCTGTAACTCATTTTTCTTGTTCAGTTGAACTTGAATTTATTGTCTACGGGCTAGAAGTTTGTGAACTCGTACCCCTAATGTTAGTTTGTGAGGAAGAATTCACAGGCAATCTATACCGTCTTTGTCACTGTTTGTTTTTAGCTGCCCTGTTTATTGTGTATGGTTTAATGTTTACGTATCATAAGATCCAACCCGCTGCTTTTCTGAGAATCGGCTTCACCTTTGACCAACAGCTTTATGAGCAATTTGTAGGGCGTTATGCATGTTACGTCGCCTGCGTTTTCTCTTCAACTGTTTAATGTTTTACAGTCGTGTGTTGGGAAGAGTGATAGATGTCTTGTTTTCGTCTCAACATGAAGTTCCGTGCAGCCTAGCGAATGGACATATCACGGTACTGTGTTCAGATATTTAAGCGTTCTATGGCTTGCGAAGAAGTTTGTGTAGATCTCGCATCATCTAGGTTGCGCGTGTACCCAAAACCACGTGCCACACTATCCAACGGGAAACAGTTGATCATGTGTAAGATAGTAGTGGTAATATAATACCATATTATGACGGACATGCAGTGAACCAGTGTCCTTCTTAGTGCTTCTTCTATCTTGAGCGGCTTCATTTCGCGAATCAGTAATTCGTGAAGTTTGTAAATTTAGGCTCCCCGTCCCAGAATTAATAGGAGAAGGCACGGTGAAATACACGCTAACATCCCGTGCGACTACATGTACCTTCCTTTACTACACCTCACTATGCACTTATGATTAAGGAATAGGATATATTCATATACGACACACTGACAGGAATAACGAATCCTACGCCTGTCACTGATACCACACTTTCACCACTTTGGGAGGTCAGCCGTTCTGCACAATATTAACGTTCTTTCGACGCTTGCATATGTGTACATTCTTACTGGATGACGTACATCAAAGTAGTTTGATCTGTTATGGTATTATAGAGATCGGCTTTTATCGTTTCTGCATGAAAGTTAGCTATGAGTTTGAACTAAGTACACTTACGAATAATATTGCTTATTTCAAGCTACTACATGGACCAATCTAATTTTAAAGAACTGAAAAATGGTGTACATAACTTTGTGGTACAATATCGAAAATCTGATCATTCGTCAGTTGGATGTGGTCCTGCAAAGTCGTTGGGAAACCGTGTTTTCAAAACCTCCATACATCGTTTGGAATCAGCCGAATTGATGTATCCTCGTGGCAGTGGCCATAGATTATCTGGTTATATTGTGCTTAATAACTTGAGTACTCGATTGTATTGTGGTTCAAATGATGTATCTGCCCACCGTAAACATGTCAGTTATCTTGTTTATAGTATACTCGTTTCTATCTCAGCTGTGTCTACCAGTGATACTAGCGTTCCTGAGTCTATTCCGGGCTGAGGTCATTTGGTCGAAGAGATTACAAGGAACGAACCACTGCATTTGCGACTGGCTTAACGCCCTTGAAATAAACAACAGTGAACCTGTAACAATAGTGACCCTCATTTAAACTGTGGCACGTGCGGTGTTTGTCACTAAACTTATATCTCATTACTGTTGTTTTATTACACCGTTGATGATACGACGTAAAAATGCGCTTGAGGGTTAAATTTCTGGATTGCTCAACCCCAACATAAGAGTGCGAATAACTAAGGGGGGCCAGACATACATAAATTATACGATAATTACAATGATTCTCGACCAACACTGAACAACACCGACACGTGGAGATAGCTGGGAGAGTTGAGAATTTGACCGTCGAGCGAACAAACAAGCCGGAGGTGTCTATGGCGCCGTTGGTGCGCATAGGCCAACAAACATGCACATAAACAAATGCGATCGCATGCAGTAGAGGTGTGATATGTCGTGGATAGATAGAACATAACGCGAGTAGCCGGTGTATCCGAATTGAGCAGAAAACAACGAATGAACGACAATCAAACGCTTGTATTAGAATTACGCAATATATCAAAAGTGTACAACCTGAACCTCAATAATTGACGTGAAAGTATATGTTCAGTGACATTCATCACAAAAGGTCCTGGCGATCCTGTTTACAAGGCGAACTAAGATTTTGGGAAAAATTCTACACGCCGTGCAGCAAGCAGACCGGGGTTATTTCCTAGTCACTGCTCTTGGATTATATCCCTCACTTCGTATCTGTATTGCTGAAAGCATAAGCCCAACAAACTTCAGTAACTTCAACAGTTGATATCGCAGCACACCTAGAATGACATATGTACCGGAAAAATTCAATGTATCCAGAGGCCACATCCAACTCGCACTATCCCATGGATTTGCATCATGCAGTAATGAAAATCATACTTGCCGCCTTCCGTATAACTAACACTAAGCAAACGTGGGCAATGGTAATCAGCATACATGCCAAATCGTAACAATAATGTGTTTCAAATTATCCGCACCAAATTTAGTACCAGTGAAGTTCAATAGTTAGGGCGTCGTGTTTAACATGTTGTTGATAAACAGATTGGGAATAACACAACGTTACGAGCAAGTTGTAATACTCTACGTTTCAACCACCTCGAGTGGCCTTCCTCAGGAGTGTTTTATTGGAATGCCCGCTTCCACTTTCTGCCATTCTCTACTGACAATAAGTCCGTGCAACAAATGCAAATCTTGCGCAACAACTGGTGTTTGCTTTACTCCGTCATCAGCTCTCCAGACATCTTTAGTCACCAGGAGCGCGTGCGTATACTCCGTACCAAGCAGCTACTTCTGGATGAACTCTGGAATTCCTTCGAAATGCTACTAACCTCTTCATCCATTCCATACGCCTGTCCTACCCGAGTAACCCAAAAAAGACCGTTCGCTCAAGTTTACCTGGACACCCGTATTGTACGGTGACACATCCAGATTGCTGTTTTATACCACTTGGTTAACAGTAAACTGTTAAGAACGGTTTTGCTTATCAACGATTTCTACCACGTGATTCCACAACATTTTGTTGTTCCCCATACAACCCCGTTAAGTGGTACTCTGTTAAAGACTGAATTACGTATTGAGTCAATTAGCTCGAAGCAATAACTGTGCTCAGAACACCAGAGCCGATTTGCAATGAGGATCGGCATTTGCCTAACAGTGTTCATTCTTGGTCAGCTCTGTTTACGGTGTGACTCATTATTTGCGATCTAATCTGGTTTCTCTTAATTTTACGCCATACATAATTTAAAAAAATGGACAAGAAATTTTATTGAAATTATTCACTCTCCTTTAAAATGCAACAGAAACGCAACACATTGCGAAATGTTAACCCCATTCACTCCCCTCAGTCCTACCAAAAATTTACAACAGCGGTTGTTCTAGCAGTATTCTTCAGCTTGGTAGCACTGTCTTCGATAATCCTTTCACTATATCCAAGCCCCAAAACCTTTGCTCGTTTGGTCAGCACTCGGTTTCCTAAGATTTCTCCGCCGAAGAGTGCGGTAGGAATCAGCCTATGTGAGAATCTCTGTCAAGTGTTTCAGCACATTCCAGAGCACCTACACACTTCAAAAACCTAAAACATGATGATAATCTGTAGATGAATAAGTATAACGCAATCGCTCTGAAGGACCCGAAACTTCCAAAATCCACTGAATCCTTTTCCCTAGTCGTCCGAGTGGAGATGCCAGTAGAACACAAACATGAACGTTGGAACCGAAAGTTAAATAACGTGTTACCATTTCATACTGTACGATAATCTCAAGGCATCTGGATGATTTCAACCTACATTCTCTTCGAAAGTTGCATTTTTATAACAAATTGTGACACTAGTGCTGTAAACCGTCAAAACGGACAGATGTGTGATTGCACATTCGGTATTCCGGCTTTCTAAAATGTTATGGCACTGAAAACTATGTTGTAGTAGCAAATGAATCTAGTGAATAACACCAGTTAACACATAGTCAAACGGATCGGCATAAGCACTTACAATGTGATTTCGATTACAACACTCCTGAGGAAGGCCACCCGAGGTGGTTAAAACGTAGAGTATTACAACTTGCTCGTAAAGTTGTGTTATTCTCAATCTGTTTATCACTAAACAGTGACATTTACTGATGGTTCAGTGACAAGACGTTTGATCGACAGTGTTTATTGGGTGATGTAATAAGACACAAGCAATAACACGGTGCAGATAAACATACTGTGAGGAGCTTTTTGAAAATTTTGAAACATCACTAGATAAAGGAGCAGGGCTATAAACGGAAGACAGACAAATAACCGGTTTGAGAGGCAAACTGGATGACTAAAACTTTGAGTGTCCTTTTGTAATTGCACTTTTGACTTCTTCTGGAAAAGACTCCGATTGCAGCACAGTCTTTCTTCTTTTTCAGTATGGACCAAATGCAATCTACAACATTTGACTGTCTACTATATTACCCAAATTCGTTGTTGCCTGTTTTGCTGTTCATTGAGAAAAAGGGGTACGGGCAACTGTTATCACGGTGTACTGACTAATACAGAGTGGAGTTGCACGTTGTGGTGGTTGACAAATGTTAGGTTTGTAGAAGGAATTTAACTTCTGGAGATCGTCAGAAGATGATTTCACTGTGTTGTGCGAGGTTACATTCAGATCGACTCCTGACATATGTGCTGAAGTGGGCGTGACTTGGTCCCAGTCTGCGTAGCACGGACGTCGCTACGATAACTGTGGGTGCGTAGTTGCTCTTCTCTAAACGAAGGCTGTACGTTTTACTTTATCGAACTTGATGTCAGTTGTATTGATGGTAATATGGCTGATGCATTTCGATGTTGGATGTTCTCGAATACTCGTGGTGGGAATGGTTCAAGTTTTCTGAAATACAAATGACTTCGCAAGACATCCTGCTGTAGAAAATAAACGCTGATAGGTTGACTTGAAGAGTCAAGTGACATGCTTTTCTGTGTACGGTGTATAGTCACTGTGGTTATAACTGAATGAGAGTAACAGGATACCTTAAATGAACTTACTTCCTAGGTGTTGGGTGGTAATTACTGAATGGAGAAAAACTGTCGTTAGCATTCACCTAGGTGCACATTATAAAACACCTGGTGAGCCAGAACCGGGTAACTGGTGACATTGTGACAGTGAGTGAAGAGGCGGATTTTGAAGAAAATATTAGCGGGTGGTTCGGAGGAAGTTTTAAAATTGCTTCCTAGGTCTTCCGCAAATGTTCTAAGCGTTCAATCCAGTCATAATCGTTTATGAATCTATGGTGTTATGTCTTATTTGGTCAGTTTGACCGATAGTACCACATTTCGTATAATGGTTTAATTGATCGCAAATTGTTCATTTGAGTGTAGCGAAGAGTCCAGTTAACAGTGTTCATCTCCTAAGTTGATTAGACCAGTCCACTATATTAACATTTGTTGATGATGCTGGTTCGCCGAAAGTATGTACTATACGACATTGGTTAGATGGTAAGTAATACTGTAGTTTAGGAACGGGTTTGATTCTAATACTTGTCGAGTTGTATCAGGTGAGCTTCGATATATTCTAATAAGTGTGATCATTAAGTTATATTTCAATGAAACAATGTAGAAACAAAGTAGTATGAAAAGAATCTTCCATGACTGACATTATTATGTGTTAATGACGTCGATAGTGGGAATCGGGACGCTTCTTCTCTGGCATTAAATCCTCTTCATTAGCTACGTCATCGTAGTCCAGGTCATCCGTTACGTAGCGTGGTAAAGACACCTTGTAATTCTGTAAACAACGGAGCATAGAGATTACTGAACGAACTATGTAGTTTGATTAGTAGTAGTATTCGTTACTGACTGATAACACAAATAAATTTAGCACAACAAGGAAAAGGTTGAACTGGTTTAATAAAAATTTGGTGTAAAGCTTACAACTCGTTACATGTGATATTTTTTCTCGCGATCTTCATTCATCAGTTTGTTAGTCCACCTATCAATCAGCTGGAAAGTTCAACATTGCACTGACTTCCAGTTTTCTAACCGAGACAATCCTGAAATAAACTTTGTAGTGACCAGCGATCGTGTGGCTTCTCTAAGGATCTCGGCTGCAACCATGTTTTATTGCTTGTCTGTTCTGTACGCATGATTCTGTGTACGCCTGCTATAGAAGGCCTGATATGAACTTAGTGCCACTTTCTTCAGCCGTGCAACTAATTGCACGCAGCGAATGTTTGCTCCTCTTCTAACGACTCATCGATTCCTCCAATATTCAAGGTCGTTTGACCCGGACGTTTTCGAGCGTTGTTTAACGCACTAGAAGTTTCCACGCACTTCTCTCTTGGCGCGCTTTTGAGAGTCGCCGGATGGGCTGTGGCCCACTTCGCGCTTCTCTTCTTTCTTCCCTTGGTTGCTGCCGTTGGTCCCAGATTAGGCTAGAACTAACTGCTTATCATATTTCCTAACACTGCTGGAAATATACGGTTTGTTTCCAAACCCTGACGCGTCTTTTTTAGTTCGATGTCTGATGGGACTACGTTGCGACTGCTCTTCAGGAAAGGTGTTTCACATTTTTAGTGAACGAGGGTCGAGTGGATACCCACTTGTCCACTACAACACTCTTGCTGTTTTATGCATGCTAGACTTTTAGTCCTTTTTTGCAATCACGTTGTTTGTATTCGTTTCCTGGAAAACTTACCTGTTCAAATTTGAATTTAGCATGAATGTAACTACAACCGTTGTCTGACAAAGATAAGCAAAAATCAGATATCGTATGCATAAATCCCTCATTAAAAAGGCTGTGCCTAGTGAAACCTGACTGTAAAAGACATTTGGGTCAATGGGGGACTATGGCGGTCTATATGGGCTGTTGAGAGTTTGATTTCAAGAGAAGTACCGGAATGGAAGTATTATATAAGTGGAAGAATTTTAACCGCGTTGTTCTATGCAAAATATATGCACTCCATTAATGCCATTTATTTCATTCTTGCTCTGGCTCCATCTAGCAGTTAAAAAGATGTGTTGGATGAAAAAGTATCAGGTGATAGTAGTTGGGCAGGGAAAAGATTAAATCGGAGATGATATTCATTAAAGACAGATGGTTGCATATGTGGGGTTTCTTTGACCAGCGCGATACTCACACGTGCCTCATAATGATGTTCTACAGAGGACAAAATTTACACTAATTTCCAGTCGTCGGTCATCACAGAAGAGTAGGAGATAGTATTTTTACCACTAACCGCGGAATTGCCCCCCTAAAGGGTTTGTCGAGTCATATGCTTATTTTATCGTCGCTCGTCTGATTATACCGCCTTTATATAAAGTGAAGGTTTCAAGTGTTTTGTTTCTGCTAGCGGTTATTAGAAGACCGTTCGGATTGGTTGGCGCGCATTGCAGAACTGAACCCATAAAACCCTGTAGACCATCATCACACGTGTAGCATAAAACCTAAAGGTAATAATGGTCTATCCAGAAACTGTTTATGTTAAGGAACAGTCGAAGAATGGCATTAGGCTTTGTAATATCTGAATGGGAATCACACATCAACCGAACTTTTTAAATTTTTGCTTACAAAATGCTCGTTTAGTTGAGATTTGTGTACGTACTTCACCCATTCCGTCTATTTGTTCCCATATTTTGTTTAGTTACGGCAAAATATCGAGAGGTTAACATAAACATTGTTGAACCTATTTTTCCTTACCTACTTACAGATTTACAAGACTGTGATTTTTGATATGAACACCGACAGCCGCATGGCATGAATCCAACTCACTGTAAAACCTCACTGCCAGAATACGTTTAACTAAATTGACATTAGCCGCATTCTTTCACAACCTGTACGGTTGAGCACAACCTTGCACTCTGTTGTTGAATGTTATGTAAGTAACTAAGATACTTTTAGAAGCTTTTACAGGGACATGACATATACGAAACTCCCGTAATCATTGTTCGCGAACCGTAAATTGTTATCATCACGACACACTTAAAACTCTGGAATTCTTTCGACGTTAACATCGTACCCATTCACGTTAAAGTTTCACTGTGTAGTTGGTAGAAACCACCACCATCAAGGTTGGCGCAAAGATTGAGGTACCGCAGTTTCTTGTATTGTCATGATCTATATGGCTGTGGATTATATACCAAAATTCAGAAGTGTTCTATTCATTACGAACAGGAACAGTATCGAAAACCATCCAACCACTTGAGGTTACGTCACAGATGGACATTCTAGTGGACAGTCGAGGTGACAGATGTTGTATCATGAATACTTTCACGTTCGTCCACCTAAGGCAGTGAGTTTATACTTGCTGAGTGCTACTGATTATGCCCATCCACACTTTTCATTCCGACTTTCAAACCACGTTAGCATAAGATTTGGAAATTGTGACCTCGAAAATCACCAGGCAGACGAGCTGGTATCGTCAATTTTGTGAGTCCGAAGGGGCTTGAACACACGACCTTCACAAGACTTCCGTTTTAGGTACTATAGGGGCGACTGTACAGATGTAGCTGACACCCACTCACTAACTGTTCAGGAGACACCTCATGAACAATAGCTGAACTACGGTCCCAACAAGTCTCTGACACAGACAACCCGTCAGAGTTTGGAAACAAACGATACATTTTTAGAAGCACTTGGAGAACAAGGGGAGTATTTAGCCCCGGCTTGGTTTGTGATCGGCGATGACCATTAAGAGAAGGAAAAGAAATTGTGGAACTGGCTTACACCTATTTGTAGGTACACAGAGAAACGCTGTGAGGAAACTGTGAGCACTGTTGGAGCACGTTAAACAACATTCAGAAACGTGCAAACGAAACGGTCTTAAGAAGGTGGATAACAAATGTACTTTTAAGTCATTTTCTACTGTACTCATGACATTGAGAATGTCAAGAACAAGATCACATTGTTACTTTCGGTCACCCGACTGAAGGCTGACGAATTCCTTCCAGTTGAGGACGGAGTGTTTGACAACCAATGCTGGTGCAGATCCTTCAAGGTTTCTGGTTGCAAATACGCATTTCCACTCTTTGTTCTGAATGCCTGCTTTCAGGTAGTAGCATTCGGCAAGTGTAAACTCAGTGCGTTCAGTAGAAGTTCGTGTATGATCACCTTGCATAGTCACCATTCACAACAGGTTCAATCTGTAAATTAGCTTGCTTCGTAATAAGAATTACCAGTTCGTCGGAAAATACCGAATAAATTTTGCTGTTGAAAAATGAATGTTTTCAAATGAAAATGGCGAGAGTACGTGCACTTGCAATGAAAACTCACAAAGGCGCTCAACATTGTTTCCGAACTTGTTATTTTCTCGTAGAAATTAGACGAAAGGACAATAGAACATAGAATGAGAATCCCTGCAATTTCCACGAGGTATGTACTCGTACATAACATATGGTACGAATGCGAATAGCTTATATCCGTGGCGATTTGCAAGTGCTGAGGACAGAAAGAGAGGGAACAGCATTCCATATCAGGTTCAGAACCTGCGATAACTATCAACATAATACAATCCGAAATAGCACCCAGACCTCAAAATATGTTAGGTTTGTCTTCGGAGTTTCATCGTGATCATACGCTTTATGTTTACCTTTTTTACGGTTTATTTTCTATCGTTCCCACTCTAGGGTAATTAAAAATACACTGGAAACCTTTTCCAATCAGAACTGGGTCATTTGAGCGCAGACGGTCTTCATAATGGCGCACCGGTTCGTGCAGTTGAATAACATGTAACGAAGGCAGACGGATTATGTAAGCAATGGATTGCCGCACAGTTAGAGATGAATTGAAGAAATATGAGAAGGTGGGTAAAAGGGCATCAAATGTTTGGTCACCCTGAAAATGTTTCAGGGGCAGTAGACTAAATGGGATTATCTACGGTAGAAAGCATCAAAAATTTCTCAGTTCCACCTATAAACGTACGCTATACTCACGATCAAATATAAACGATCAAATTGAAGATGACTCAATTATAAGTGGTCAGAATGCAGGCGTGCTGACCCAACACCTATATTTAGCGATTCTAGTCGAAAAACCAAGCCTTTTGTAGGCGATGGACAGTTGATTCTAACGTGGTAAAGATTAACATCAAGCAAATTAAGCAGACGAATAATGGTTCAACTTGAAACGCCAATGTGGAATATTGAAAGTTTGACGAAGTAATTTAAAGCAGTCTGTCGATATGTATTTACGTTAGCTTTCATGGAAGCATAAGCAACCAGTACGGACGCCTTCATTCTGATTCGATGAAGAATGTGACTATGTGCCCCTTTTGTGCGTGTTAACTGATGACAGAATATGCTGCCGTTGCTGTTGTTAACATAAAGTTTTGCCTCCCTGATTTCGAATTATGAAGTTTGAAAATTTGAGGGGGTGTTTAGGATAGATGATCGTCTTGCCCAATTCAATTCGGAATTGCTTTATCAGGCTTGTCACCACATCCATCTTTAAATGACAGTCAGTGACCTGTTTTACAAAGCAGCGAGAGTTCCATAACGGTGTGTACACTTCCTGGAACAATAATTCAGCGTCATTTCACATTCCTCAAATTTTGTTGTCCTTTACGTTAAAGACAGTGATGTACTGGCTGCCGTCCGCGACGCTCATGAACATGTCTCACATTAGACTGACCTCTAAGAGTTTTTACCCGTACGGCGTCACCATCGGCTCAGCCAAATGTGTCTCCAATGACTATTCCCTAAACTACCTGGGACACTGTACGGAAAATGACGTCACCCAATCATGTTCAGAGAAAGTCAGGGCAATTGTAGAATATCCCCAGCCACACTCCATAAAACTCTCCGTAAGCCTTGTTATCAGCTGTCATTGCTGCCTTGTTTAAGCGGTGGACTGATCCACAAAACTGTAATCATAAAATGCTCGTCTTTGTTCGGAAGGCCACGTGGATCTGGCGATGACAGCTTCGAAACCACCGACCTAACTAAGAAGTGAGGGAAACACCAACATCTTATATACCAACACTTGTCAACACGCGGAGTGAAATATTTGCATTATTATTGGTGCCCCTTTACTTTCTAAAGCTTCAGTCTAATCAAACGAATTACAGAACCTCGGTAGAGAACTACCAGTTATCTATATAACCATAATCACCATTATTACAAAGGCCTAAATCTTGATGAGTAGTTAGTGTGAGTCGGGCCAACGCTGACATTTACAGTTAAGAGGGATATTTTAAACGGAAAAAGTATTGCTGAAGAGGGTGGAGAATAGTGAAATTAAACTAGGCGGAAAAGCTAGAAATGGTATGAATGCGGGTACGCCACTTACTGAGGCACAACATAATCTCAGATAGGGTTTTCTAGCCAGAGATTTGAGTGACAACGTGGACTTCCACAAGGTAATCGACACCTACCTACGGAAAGGTCGAAGTCTTCTTATTCTGTGATCATGCTGCTGCTTGAGTTGGTCGCCACTCACGTCGCCATTTGTTTGAAGGATTTCAGTTTGATATTTCTACCTATCATAAGCCTCTAGTTTATGCGTTTCATAGTTATCCGGTTTTTGGTTCACTCGCACGAAATACGACGACGGGAATTTATCCCTCAATTTTCTACAAACGTCTGTCTTGTTGATTGTCCTAGCAATACCGTAGCCAATTTGCCGTTTCTCTCAAAAGTGATTCATCCGACATAGACCTTTACCGATCTAGAAGGCATTTCGAAAGAACAAACGACAGATCCGGAATTGCAATAATCAGCAACGTCTACACCACCAAAACTAAGCCAACGTTGTCTTATGCAAGCTGAAACAGAAATCATGTACAACATGTCTATTGGAAGGTCACGTCAATCCAAAATTGAAAATAAAACATTGTTATGCAATTCCACAACATAGTTCACGTGAAAGTTTTTCTGTAGCGTGGTTAGCAACAGAGCTGTTGTCTCCTGAAATCAGAATGAAGGCTTACTACTGGATAAAACAGTGTCTATTGTGCCAAGGAAACGGAATTCCTCGTCATGCGTTATATCTACCAGTCTCCGGATAGTCTTTTCAAACATGCACATTCTGACCTCATCTAACCAGTTCTGTCATTTAGCGGTTTTCCACACTTTTTGACATGCGTAGATTGTTTCGTCAGATGGTTCATGCTGTCCTGATAGGTGACACATCGTCAGAATCCGCTACCATCACTGCTCATCGTGGAGTTCAGTTGGCTTCAGCATTGTTTCAAAAGTTTCTCATCAGTTTGTGACCACCTTCACACAACAGTCTATCATCCAGCTTCAAACGGCCTTACCGAAAAGTTATACTGTTGCCTGAATTTCACAATAAATGCGTCCTCACCATCTGCTACTTGGTCAGATTGATAACCCCTTATCTTGTTAGATATTCGCAAAATGGTAAAAGAATAGCTTGGTTGTACTCACGCCAAACGTGTATTCGGAAATGGCAATCGGATTGCTTAGAGATATCTTGAATGACAACAGAATAACCGGCGGCGTCTATCCACCTACTTAGTTACGTGGCTGGTAAAACACATGAAGTAACTTCAAGCCACTTCAACGTGCCCGAGCAATCAACCACAATTGCACCGTGACGTATTCAGTCCTTTGCTGTTGTTCTTGCTGATGATATCGAAAAGCTCCCGACTGCCCTGTACGCAGTACGTAATCCGGCCCAGAAGCCAGGAGTGCAGAGTTGAAAGCACGCGTCGTCTGCTCATTATGTTCGAATTATTGTGCGTTGTTACACACAGACCCTCTAGCTTCACAGCTGTTGAGGCAGCTGGGTAGTGTTGAAGACAAATGACCACACTAGGTTCCCCACAAATGGTCAGGTGGATGGAATTAGTAAAATGGCAAAGTAGCTGTTGGAGTGAATGTAAGGCTGATCTCTGAAGAGCCTTCAATACAGACAGAGTTTTCCATGTAGATAGTTCTCAATTTCACTTGGTTTTCTTCGGGTCCATTATTAATTGCAAATAAATGATGATTTGCTGTTTCTCTAACACACATCACCTGTTTCTGCTCTGTGAATAAAAGACTGCTACACAACTCGTTTGCTTGATTCATAACGAGGGAGATGGCTGGCGGTACAGTAAGACCACTCACTGCCCACTTAACCGATGATATCTGAAAAATATTTATCTGGAGAAAGTTCTCGACAACCACTGTGGTAAACCTTCTCATATTATTCCGTTCAGTCTTTGCCCACCCGAAACATCTGGATACTTGAAACCTTGTTAGAATGCATGTGGAGATTACGTGAAAGCCCACATGTTTACAATAAGTCTAACAATTTCTAAACGTTGGAAGTTGTCGTTTTTCTATCACGGGTTTACAGTTTACTCATTCAGACCACACTCAAACTGCTAGAGGCTTGAGCTTGTTACATTCTAGATCACAAGTTGTTCACCGTGTACCTATTGCTGGGTTGTTTTGCGTATTCTTGGGCATTTTTAAATTGAGCGCCACCTAGCCACGAAGCTTTTGCATTCTGACATGTTTTTCGGCCAGTGCATTTTGAACAAAGTCACTGGACTCGACTGTCGCTCCTATTCGGTCTCACTAGTGGCGCTTATCCTCGTCCGGACCGGAATAAGCACTCCGGCCTCATGTTTCTGAGACGTGCTCCTCAAAAATAATGCCAACAACCGTACAATAGGCATGGCTATGTAGTCATAGCGAAATGTCCAAAAACCATTTTCTTTGAACAGCATTCAGTTTACTCTGAATACAGAATACACATATTGCACCGTTCAATCCAACCAACCACCTTTTGATCAACACTTCTCAGTTTGGCTGAAGCCAGTGCGTTTTTGAGCCAGCTCACCATGGTCTGAAAACTATTCAGCCATATGCCTATGATAAACATTCAATCTTGGGCAGAAATTATTTTTCGAACTAAACTATAACACGATGTTACCTCGCAACAACTTCAATCTCAGTGAAAGCACCCAGCAGCAGAAATTTCTGGCCAGTAACTTTCTCTCTACTGAAAACCACCACCACTCTCTCCGCAGAACTAACAGTTGGTTTGTTTTCTTGTATGTAGTGCAAAATGCAAGCGCGTAATTCAAGCCACATCTCATAGGGCGTAAGAAACGTCCACCGGTCTGTTTGCAATAATGTGAAAATGCAAACAAGTGATACAACCCACTGGCATAACTAATGTGAACAGTGGCTCGTCTCTATGGTGTTTATTTACTCATTTTTCCCTAAAATGCACAACACTTTGGCCATCATCAGAATTTCCATATGACTGGTGCTCATATCCGTAATTGAAACTTTTCTCGTGGTTGCCAATTATGCCGCGAAAACAAGTCGATCATCAGCATAACGATAGCTGAGCGCAAACGCATTTAACAATATCGGACTCTGTTCAAGTCATGAAAAATGTGTAAGATAAAAACGTTGATACCGTACTTGCAGAATTTCTGAGATTCCGGGAATACTATAGAACCGGCTTGTCTCTGCACGAGGCAGCCGCTCCCCGTTTTTCGCAGACAGCCACGATAAATAACAATATAAATTTTGTGGTTATTGATTTCTGTTGGTCACTTCAGGTGACGAAATTTTTGTTGGTCAAACCGAGATAGCACTGTAGTTTCATTAACGACCAACAAAGTATTTTCATTAGGTGTTAATCCAAGTCACCAAATCTGCAAAACCATCCGTTAATAAGAAAATTTCCAGTCCCGAACGCCACCCCGTGTTACGCGTCTTTATCCAGTCCAACCGGACAGCCTCTGCTTTGAACCGGTTGATGAGTTTCGAGCGGAAAAGTGGGAACGAAGCTCATACACAGACTACTCAAGTTCCTGGCATGGATTTTTAATTTAGCTGGCAGAGTGCATGTAGTTTCAACGCATGCGGTTGTCGTTATTGGCTAGAATCGTGGCGAAGCTCAGACTTTCTACAGTTGGTTGTTCTCCAAGTCAGCTGGTCTCCTGTACCACTTACTAGCAACTTACTTTCAAAGCTTAGTATAGTACTCACCGTTCCGGCGCAAGGTATCTTAATAATCCGAATGAAATTATCTGCGCACTGGAGTGCCTGGTGAACTCCGAATAACAATGAAATTAGTAGATAACCGGGTACACACGAAAGTCCCGTGAGCCTTCAGCACAGCTTCGCCGATCACTTGGAACGTTACACAGAGTTAATGAACACGTTGTTTCCGTGGATGATTAGAATCCAACAGAAGCATACAGTAGCCTAACTCGAAAAACCATTCCACCTATTTACCGTAAATATTTTGTCCATGGGGAGTAGAAAACAATGTTATACTGATTAAATGTTAAAGCAAGCTAAAAATATTTTCAAACGTTCATGCTCACTTCAGCCCATCGTGAGAAAACAAGCGGCAGATTTGCTGTTTCGGTGGTTTTTTCTCTCATATAGTAAAAGTGAAGAAACAGGGTACTGACTTGATAAAGAAGACCTAGAGGGAGAATGTAAGGCGAACACAATTAAAAGCCTTTCATATATACTATGCTAAAGCTTGGCATTTTTTGACAAGAAACAAAATTTAACGTTATGTAACCTATGTTCTGGAATAGAGTGGTTTTTTTTTAGATTTGTATTGTTCCCCTTAGGAAGTGCGTTTCTGTGTGCAGGGTCAGCCAGCTCCTTTATGAAATGGGAAGAATAAGGTTTTTCACGATTAATCGTTCACCAGCAGTCCAATATTTGATCCAGTTAGGACAAAAGGACTGATCGCCGACCAACCGTAACAACACCGTTTAATTTATAACAACTAAACCAGAAGCTTGGCTCATCTGTTTAGAGGAAATTTGTGAGACAAAACTGATCACAAAGCTAATGACGCTTGGGTGGCTTGTGCTAGTGTGAGAAGTGAGCTTGAGTGAACTTGAAGTAATGTGTTGGTTATGTTCACTGACTGGTTAATTGCAAAGTGTTCAGCATGGCTGTGTCTTAAAGGCACTGACAAGCGATCAGCTTCTTGTCCGTGTGCGGAATAGTACATGTGACTGGCTCTAACCACAGCAGAAGTAAAGAGTAGCGACTCTTTCCAAAGAAGGTTGGCGGCAAATGATGAGCGGTGTTCAATTTATATCGATCACTCAGAAGCGCTCAATTCTTGTCTTGAAATTTTAATGTGAATCATCATCAGCGTATGACTCAATCAGTTTAATGTATCACTATGCAACGTTAGGGGACACTGGATTTGAGTCAACTACGACAACAACAAGTAAACTGCACATTAAATTTTACGAAAAGACTATCATCCTCACTGAGATTGAATGATATGCCACACGTGCATTCGACTGCTCTTAAGCTGGCAAGCGTTTTCTTGTGGAGTTTTAAACACTGGATTCCCTTGAATCAGTTCATCGGCAATGAAGTAGTGTTCACAGTCTTAGATGTGATTGGTTTGTTTATTCTCTGCTGTAACATGCTCCCACATTCGAACACGCTGAGCATGAGACTGACTTTAACGAAGGAAACAGCTAAGATGGGTCCCCACATATCACAACCTAACGTAAGCCAAAATCACAGACTGCCGTTACAATCACGTCCAGCCTGTTAGAATTGTTAGTGGTACTACTGACCAGAGGTTTCGTCCAACTTGTTATTAGTAGTAACTTATCCTAATATTCTGTTTCCTAACTGAAAAAAAGTTTGCCTGAGGATACCGTGAAATGTACAGCAGAAGAACACATACAACTAGAACAAAGAATAGCTGAACACATGTCTAAGCGGGTGATGCAAGCAATGATATAAGGTTCAGTCACGATTAAATGCGAGAACTTCTATCCTGTCTTCTACGCATTGCACGTTATAGAGTCAGGCAGTTTTTATCTAGTCAATCCGTTGGATGTGGTAGTGCATAATGGAATCTATAGCTCATCTGCGCCCTTTGAGTTAGTGGTGCTCTTTCGGAACATTTCCGTCCCAAACACACCTAAACCCTTGACGCATAATAACATGCTGCCCACAGTGTAAAGCTCAATGGTGGCGGTTTCCGGTATTTTTACTGGCCGCCCATTTTACACATTCTAAAGTTCTTTGTTCATTGTTGCCGGAAGATCAGAAGGATAACCTCGTGCGAAATATGCCTTCATTCGTTGTTTGTGAACCAGTTTAAGGTAACTCACTGTGTTGCATCGTAAATTTAATCATTGCACTAAAATGAATCACGTGTTTCCGACTTGTGGACTACTAATTACATGCAGTCGGTATTCATTTCTCACCAATTTCGCCGTACCACAGATAAGTTGCATGGTGTTAGTATTAGGCTAAAAACATTGTTCTCAGTAAACTAAAATACGAAACGCAAGTACTTTTCAAAAAGCATATGAGTTGTATATATCAATGCAAGTACTAAAATTGATGCACTGTTTAAGCAACGTTTTCTTGGGTGTACGATCAATTACTAGAACCACACAGGTCTTTCATAACCTAATCGAGTCACACGGTCAGCTAGGTTGGAATGGTCAGTAATTGCAATTAATCAACCAGTGAAAATTTCTCCGTTATTTATAAGGTATGATAAATACTATGAAAAAGATGGTTATATTCTTGCAGAAAGAAGCAGATATTCAGTATTCATGAGGAAATGTTTGGGCCTTAACGTGTGTATTACTAGTGCATTCACTATTTGTCAGTCGCCGGAACAATGTCAGTTATTTTTTGCTTGCAGTAATTTGAGAATAATTTGAGAAAAAAAATCAATTTGGACACTTCTTCACCAGACCAATAGAACGACGTAGGTATAAGAAACCAGAAACACTAATGTAGACAACGTGAATTAAGAAGTGAAACAAAGAGGTTTATTGAGTAGCAGGAGTTCTTAGTTTTTCTGGGACAAAATCTCTTAGCATTCATCAGTCACCCAATGTCACCCAACAAGTCAGTGATTTCTGTAATTTCAACTAGGATTCAGCCTTGCCTAACGTGTCAGTAGTACAGTGCCCAACACAGATGTCTGATGAAAGCGTAGCCAGAGTTTTAATCCCGTCCGTCGCAAGGATATGCACTATTGACTAACTCCAACAAGAGTAAAACTTGAATCTAATGCTCCTTTTCGAAAGAGGTCGACTAGAAAGTCCATGGGAATGCAAAAGCTGAGATCAATTTGTATAAACAATTCGTATTACCCAGTAACGTTGAGTGATCGATATTTGTCCTACAGGACTTCTGTATTCGACACAGTCAATATGCTTCACCACTGCATGGCAACAAATCAGTTAGTATGAGACAGTCGCGATAAACGGGCAGACAACATCTAGACCTCACCACAGAAGTGTAGAACTGTTTTGTCTTCTGACAATAAATCCCTTATAAACGAACCGCCAATGAACATTTTGGCAACAGGCCTAAATCATTTTGGCATGCGACAGTCCGTTTTATTCTGCTCCTTAAGAAAAGCAGAACTGTACACAGAGATAGGAAAAATATATGTGAATTAATTATGTGATCATTTCAGTTTCCATGATGTCTTCAAGCTGCAGAGGTGGTGGAACTCCAACTGATAACTGAGATGTTGGGTGCACTGTGAACATGCTGAGTTGCCATTCAGGCATACTTGAAACTATCTGGTCGTCCTGCCATTGGGATGCATTTGGACTGTTTGTTGTGTGAATGAGCTATATTTGACCTGCAATTCCATTTGCGTTCAAGCTGTTCGATAAATATCACATACTAGGCGTGTGTATGTCACGGACCCCTTTCAGGAAACTGACACAGACGTGCACTGTGACCGATATAGCTACAACTACCGAAAATGTCCAGAAGACCTTGATATTCTGGGAAGATAAAAGCATCATGTAGACAAGATGAAGGAGACGGTTGGCAATCCTATCTGGAGCGAGATCAGCAACGAACATCACGACCGGTTCCCATTGAAACAGAAAGTACTCCATAGTCCCCAGTACATATAAATATGATGTTTTTGCATTAGGTATGATGTGGAAAGTAAGCGAAAATTAATCATTGTGAAGTATGAGAGTGCATAAAAATTTTGCCGAATTATCGGCGGATGTGGCAGTGCTTACTGCTGGCGAAAACCTGCTTTTTCATACTCATCAATGATGTTCCGTACAGTTAAGTAACGAGAAACGATAACGGTTTGGACGGTCTTGATATACAGAAGGGGCAGGGAAAAAACTTTCCAGAAAATGTGTGGTTCTGTGAAGGGAAATTTATGACCCTCGGAATAAGTCGAATCGGAATGGTGAAATCCGCTGATAATCAAGAAACCGATTGTTGTTTCCAAAAACTACACCATAATTTTTCTCCAAAGTGAAAGTAGGCTCTAAATTCGTTTTAAATGCCGTCCCAATTTACAGTCGTTGTTCGGAATAGTGTGGCTGCATCTTTCGAGGATGAGTGTTCCTGACGGGCTGGTTATACCTAAATACATCGTCATATTCTCAAAATCAACAAAGTGTAACGCTTTGTTGACGAATTGAAAGAAGCATGGATAAGTTTGAATTACGAAGTATCCCAGTATCACACCAAAATTATGCACGGGCGTTTCATCAAAGCGCAGTATCACGACATTCGACCATCATTGGTTTAATAGATGGAATTTACTTGTGTGAACTTGTCACTGGTGATTTTTGGATTTCTGAGAGTAGTTTATTTTTAATTGAAACTTAACAAACAGTAGTTCTGCTGCTGCCTGTCATTCAGTTTATTCGTTCGTCGCCAATTTCTAATCGGTTAAGGTATCTTTGAAAACCAGAATAAAGGTGAGTTTCCCCTGAGGATTCTATTTTTATTTGTGTATGCATTACATACTGATTACATACGTGTGTAGAACAGTCGGAAAATTTGAATTACGATATGCATTCATTCTGCGCGATCCCATCTGTCGTAAACGTCGGAATGGTTTGAAAACAACAAAAGAACCTAGGTGGGATGGATGAAAGTGCAGAGTTGAGTCGCGAGACATACTCCCAACTGGACACCAAAACTCTAAAGTTTACAGTCAGTTGTTTCAAATCTCGTAGGACCGGCTGTCAGTAATTGATCACTAAGGCTTCGGCAGACTGTAGGATTCGTATATTTTGACCAGTGGCATCACGGTAATAATCAACATTCCGGAAGTGTTAATTAAAATGTCACCTTTGAATGGGAAAACAATGTAGACGCTCTCATAATCGCACATTTTAAACTTGTCAATTTATTCGATTCGCGGATGAAATATCCCGGGAACCTCTTAACAGGAAATGCTTTCTGCAACAATGTTTGCTCTGGAATCAGTCAAGGTGACTCTGTGTCTTGGACCACATCTGCCATCACCACCCCACTCGCCTTGCGCGCAAAAACCTCTTAAATCGCTGATTGAAAAGACATAAGCCGGACTGTTCCAGCATTCTGCAGAATACCTCAATGCGTCTGTAAGATATGGCCAACCCGTTATGAGTGGATAACAACAAAGATTAGGTAAGCCACCACTAACAGAAGTCAGCCCAAAAGGGTTGGACGTGCCAGCAAGAACCCTCGTCAAAGAACCCAGCAGAACGGACAGACTACTGTGGGGTAGATTTTCTGTTCATTATCGCAGACACGTTGTAGAGGATTGGCGCATAAACTGGACAGTAACTAACTTGTTTCACCAAAGAAAATTCCGTTAGGAAACCAACCTAGTTGTACAAGTTTTACCTCTTTACAGAACATTAACAGTTCCTTGGTTGACAGGAAACTCAGCAGTTGCTTTAAAGTAGAGAGAACCGCAAATGTGGGTGATGATTCAAAATCGTTATCATTACGATTGCTGGGTTTACGAAAATGGTTTGCGTGAACGTGGACTCAAATTGCGTGAGTAAGTACAATAGATGAGAATTCCTTGTATCCATTGCCTGAATCGGTCGGACGTTTGACCGCCACCTTCCTTGGCTGTTGCGCTTTCTTTCTGCACAGCTTATGAGCGACAACCTATTTGTAGTTAGAGTGCAAACTAGAAGCCATTCAAGGCAACCTCTGGAAGGAAATGAAAGCAGGCTCTTCAAACAAGTGGTCATTGGCGTATCTACCACTGGTGGTCGCTGGAACCACACTTTTGTAACATTCCAGGTAGCATGGAAAACTGGCGCCTATTGAGTGAGTCGGTCGTTATCATCAGATTTTGGAAAGGTTGTAATATTGATGGACATATTTACACTATTGCTGACTTTCTAGGAAATTTTTACCTCCCGGCATATACGTTTTGATGTACAAATACAAGTTATCGAATGAGAGTAAACGTGTTAGTCAAGAAGACGCAGGCTATGTTTCAGACTTAACGGCAGCAAGAAGTTGCGGACTTCTTAAATACGTTCAATAAATTACTGGTTTAGTTTATCGTATATGGTACCAGTATGAAAGTCCAAAATCAACATGCATATATAAGCGAATAGGAAAAGTAGTTCCCGGTCTGACATTTGGAAGAGTTTGGTCGCCATACCACCGTCTAATCTGATTTGCTTTTTAAAGAGGAAAATTAAATAGAATTACAGTTAGATTATGCGATACCCACACTTCTTAAGTGAACTTCACGCAACTTACTAGTAAATGTTCAGGCTGATATGCGTCCTGTGGTCGATAGAAAGTCCACAATTTGTCACATGCAATCCATTAAATTATTTCAAAAGTTTTCCATCAGGTCTTTAGAGTAGGTACGTTTTAGCTCATCTTCAAGGTTTCGTGATGGAAAACCAAGCGTTAGGTTAGTTTACTTAAGATATGACCGAGCTTCACCAAGCTCACTTGTGCACCGTTACTGACAGCGCCTTCCGTTAAAGTTTCCAGGAATCATAGTACCACCCATCAGGGATGAATGAAGTTGAGTAAAGGGAAACTTGTGAGGTCGACAGATTAATCCTCAATTCAACTTTTGCTAATTGCTGCAGCTTACCGCACATTTCGCAGTCGTTGTCTTAGGAGTAGACCTGTAGGCGACTTCCAGATGACACGCTATGTTGACCATATTGACATTATAATAGATTGATTCAGCTGGTTTCACAAACATTCCGTCGTTCACTAAAAAATGGGGCGAGTGAGTTTCATCCTACCCGTTGTTCTGACATCGTTTGGCAAGTGGACGAAAACTGCAACGCGGTGACTCACATTCACAGGACTGGCGTTTAGTAACAACGGAATCTTGACATCTAAACAGCAACAGTAGCAACAACTACAGCAGTGCTCGTTAACTATTCTATGCAGACTGTGTAAATGATCTGTTGCTTTATATCGAACAGTATTGTTAACCCCTCAACACTGGAAGTGAGCTAGCTTGTAATCCTCCGTTTTAGCTCTAAAACATTTGAAAACTGTTATCATTCAGTTATCGCACTGTATGCAGATACGAACGATTTGTAAGCAAGTTTCGATATGCAGTTGATAGCTTAGATGATTAGGTGCTTACCAAACCAAGCACAATTTTGTGGCAGGTCAAATTCGCTACACATCAATTTAACTTTGAAACAAGGTGGTTTCGGATAGCTGGCGTGCTGATTAGCCATTTGATTACATCAAAATTTTGTAGGCTTCAAGGATGGGAACAGAACGCCTGCCTTCCTTACGAGTTGTTCAAAATTAGGCCATTATGTTGCCGACAGCGACTTGCATGTGTTCTGATAGGCCCAATGGCTGATTTTGTTGCCAATATCAGTTGTACAGTTGTGATGGCAACAAACTTCATGATAAAAAGGAAATTTATGAGTTCTCGTCCGCCATTGAATGTGTGCGCATCTGTAAGCGTTTATCTGGCCTCCATTTTGCTAACAAACGTGGATCAATTGCGTTTCATGCATCATCGTACACACAAATATCCAGTTTAGTACTTTGTGGAGTACAAGAAATATCGTTTGTACGGGTTTAGTGGTTATCCTATGGTTTTGATCAGTTTAACGGTTTGATCCCAACACCGACTGGGTTAAAAGCATTTTGTATGTTTATACGTTTCCACTGATTCACTGAGACATAACTATAGGTCTGTTCTAATTCAAATGATTTCACGTTGTCAATAAAAGAGGTGCAATTAACACCGTATCAAAGTTCGCTTGGGATTTGTGCGACTGAAAAACCTGAAAACTTTTCATGCACAAGATGTTGTGACTTCGGGCTTAACGAAAACATTCGTGTTTACAGATGATTTTTCTTTCAAGGTCAACAGTTCGAAATTGTGCATTTAAAGCTACAAGAAATATTTCATGCAAACTGAACTGATTTGCGTCCACATGTGCATATTTACGTAATTCCGTCAAAATTTCTTACCGGAAAACAATAGAATAGTTCCACTGACCAAACGTTGGTAGAAATGTGATTTTTTGTAAACCACCGCTCTGTACCAGTGCCAGAAGAAAAAGCAGATGAGGATAAGTCCAACCAATGCAAACAACAACCCCATGATGACGGCAACAATGGTCAGTCGACGCCATTCTGTTAAGAAAAGTGAACAGTGTTATTAAGAAATAAATAAATAAAGCATAGTGAGTGTCTACAGGTGTCACAATGAAATTATTAGACGATGTACTTCTTCAGAGCGGTTGATTGAAAGTTTGTTTGGACGCAAAAGCTGCTGTCGGGTACGAACGGTACATAATTCTTTATAAATGAATCAAAATTGTTTACTGATAATCGAAAACATCCTGACAAAATTCCTTACTACTGGTTTGTGTGGCTAAACGCCTAAACCTGTTGAACTGTTTTTCAATTGTACTCCTTTCGGTTGTAGCAAATGCCAGGTGAAAGGTGGCGAATCAGTAAACTGTATTCAAAGTAAATCTAATGCAGCCCTCATTGGACCGGTGGTCCAGTGAGTATGGGATTCAGTTTCCACATAAATTTCGTCCGTCTGACTTTCACTCCAACGAAGTCGATATGATGACGCGTCCAAACAAGGATAAAACGTGGTCCCGGTGGAGTGTTCATAGCGAAGAACGTTAATCTGGGAATATAGTGATTCTGTGTCCTGTGAATCATACTTCAAACATCTGGTTCCACTGGAAAACTACTGTTCACAATTCTCTTGATTTTGACAAAGCTTACTTACCATCAAGAATTTGCATATGGTTTATTAGATACAGTATGGATAAACTCATTTCACATACGTCTATTTCTATTAAGTACTATTTAAAATATCCGTAAATATAATGCAAAATGGTGATCGGGGGTATTTTAAGAAAATGATTTCCACCGTAGACAATTATGATGTGTTCTTGTAGTAGTGTGACCAACATCAACACAAGAAAATTGTCCGACAGCCCATCAGGATCACTATTGTGGAAGATCAACCTGCGTATCATGTCGCACCTCTGTGCAGTGAAGATTACAACTTGCTGTTCTTAGTTTCCTAATCGTCCGCCATAACTAAAATTGCATGGCTAATCTAACCGCTCAACGTGTTATTGATTCAGAATGTGTCATAGTCACACTTCTTAGAAGGCTCAAACTTCATCTTACTTAGCTGTGTTCCGTTCAAACAACAACAACAAGCAACCAAATTGGTGGGCTTCACTGAGCTCCCTTGTTGGAAATCGTTTGGAAGTTCAGCGGGAACTACATCTTTATTACAAAAACTTACAGAAGAATGATATCCTGTGATTGTGTAATCTGAACATGTGTTCAGCAACATGTGATGTTACAACAAGGTTCATTGGTGATTTTGTAAAAATATATTGCCATATATTGCTTAACGGCTTCAGTAGAGATTGAGCAGTCTTTCTTGTATGGTTATACGTTGAAGTAATCTTGTCTGATATGTGGATTCTTATACCATTATGCATGAGGGTACTGGTTAGCTTCCTACTATTGAGCAAAACAACATTGTACCACATGCAAAAAAGACTAACTTTTTACTTCGGACTTTAAAATACAAATATCTCAATGTCTTCAACTGTTAACTTTGAGGGGATGATGCTTCGTTTTCTCATTTTCGAGATTGAAAGCAGATGCTCTAGTTGTCATTTATCCACCATGAGATTTTAATTGGCAATATCTGCTCCAGGCAAGATGAGTTGAAAAGTTATCACACCTTCTATTGCGACCTTTGACACATCGTGTACTGCGTATTCTTAAAGGGTCAACCAATCGTCTTTCAGGTGTATACATGAATGCTCTAGGTATCCGTGTTACGTGAGCCACGTTTAACCGGGATAAGCAAGAATATGCCGTCGAAAAATGACACCTATTTGCAGAAACCGGTTTTGGTCGCTGATCAGGAGTATAGGGTGACGGTGAGCGATCCGTCTACTTGTCTCACAGTTCTTGAAAAAATGACATCACCCCTTCTCTGAAGTCCAAGCGGCGTATTGTGATAATGAATGCTGCCCACTCTGAGCAGTTGGTTAACTATACTCAGTGACAGATTTTCACAAGGGGTGGCTTGCCACATACCAAAGTCGAAAGATCTAAGAGGGAGTTTGTTGATGAACATGCCTAGGATTGATAACCTCATGCATACGCGCAGTTGTCTATCACGAAGTCTCTATGTTCATATTTTCATCCCAATCCCTACGTGGTGAGTACGATGTGCAATAAACGCCCCAGAATTCACGTAGGGCTCATACCTCAAAGAAATGGTGCTGCGAATCTAGTGCGGATCTGTGCATTTTGAGATAATTTCCACGAATGATCCACTACAAGCTTCTTTAAGGATTGAAGATCACACAATTTTTCCATGCTTTAGGTCAACATCACTATTTCACTATATGTCAGCAAGAAGCGGTTGGTATCAACGTGACAGGAATACTCCTATCTACGACATTGTTTGAATATTTTCAAGTTCTGCGTCAGCACTCGACTGTCACGAATAAGTTCCAAACCAGCAACGCATTCCCTAGTGCTATCCGCGTCAGTATGTATTGGCTTACTCCAGTGGACCACACAATTATTTATACTACACTACAATATGGTAAACTGAATAACAGGTCCGTTCGGTTATCACCTTCTTGTCTGTCCTGTTTCAAGATCACAGACCTTATGGGTGTTTCGATGTAGGCGCGTCTGTATTAACTTCGACCCAAACAGCGAACGTAAATCCTCCTTCTAAACGTGCTTCCAACTGTGCAATCAATGTAAAGTTCATTTCCAAAGTTGCCCTCCTATAAAAATCTTGAAAGAAAAGTGATGTTTGTTAAGGATCGATATTCCTTCAGACGGAACCCGGAGAAAAATACCCAAGTTTGTCTGTTGCTCTCTTTATTCGTTTAGTTTCAAACCAGTTAGTTTCTTCTTGAGCACTGTAATCAGCGTACGATAAACTTCGATAGCCCCTTCTGAACTCAGAATTACTTACTGTAATACGGTGCCTCCTGTATCTTATTATCCCGTGTGACCTGTTATTGGTTCCGTCTATCAATCGTGGTACGTTCATCTTTTTCATAGGTAACAAAATACAGTTCAAGAGGGAGCCAATCCCCTGTCATTGTGTAATAGTGGAAACTCATAACTGGCTGCTACCTCTAATGTTCTCGTTTTTTCAAACAGGGACTGAAAAAAGTTTTCCTTGATTGCTGAAGTTTTTGGGGCATCCATGATATATCTCTCAACAACACATGAGGGTGATAACGTTTGTTAAATTCAGCCGCGGAATTTTCTTCAAAAACTATGTACAAATTATTCACCTGGAAAATCCCTGATAGAACATTCACAAGAAATTACCGTTTCACTCACGTATTTACTGTCGACATCTAGCGGAGTTCACATAGAGGATAAAATTGGGAAAATATCTTGTGCACCCGTATATAATTCTGATATCAAGAAGCTGTATATCATGGCCAAACAGTACGCTGGCGATTACTGAAGCCAGCAAGTGCGTGCAAGATGCAACTGTTTGCTTGTAATGAAGTCTCTCGCAGAACGTTCACTGTTTTGTTTATGAGTTTTTAACTTACTGTTGAAGATTTCATGTGGTGTCTACATCTTGTTCTTCTCTGAATACTGTACGTCTACACTGCACAGCTACTGACTTTGAAGCAGGGAGGAGCTGCGAAATTTCCTGTAACTCAACCTACACCCTGTCGCCTTTATAACTGAAATAAATTACTACCGGTAGACTTTACTTTAAGCGCCTTAGTCCTTGGTACCACGTGAAGTTCGTAGCCAAATTCCTATTCAGCACTACTCAGCAAGACAATATGCTTCTATCACGGTGAAGAACTGTTTCCAATATTTCTGTTTCCAAGTTTTGTAGTTTACCCATCAGTTCATCCACAACAGCATCCGAAACGCTGGTAGATCCAATTAAGAGTGAGCTCGAGGTGAAACTTGTTCTTTACTGGAATTTGGACAGCATGTGGTCATTTACTACAATACTATGTACACAGTGGTTCGGTATAATTCAAGCTCACTGATAAGATGAGCAACACCGAAGAAGATGTATACATATTAAAAAGATCCTCATCAAAATGTCGCCTCGATTGGTAAGACGTCGGCAACGCAACATCTGATTTGTTGGAAGGCGATCAAAGCTGAGTTAAGTGACAGTGAGTTGGAACAGGTAGTCTTGACGAATGGGAGGGCGGTTAACAAGCCGCAGCCATCAATAATGCTCAGCCTTGCCTGCCAGTCTGAAGTGAGTGCCGTCATCATGCGTATGTAACTGTGTGATTGATCCAAGTCGGGTCGCATGTCATTCGACTTCCATATTCCACTGGTGTTTTATAATGCGCCGTGCATCTCGAAGCGTGTACCGTTTCGGTAAACGTAGACCAGTCGCACAGCACGAATTATTTTAGAATAACATTTTTTGAGACAGCAAACAACTACCACCGCTTTTACATTAAACCGACCGAACATGCTTTTTATGGAAGTTGTTCAAACAGGGGGATATTCCACCTACCTAAACAGAGGAAGTGACAGAATTATTCCGCATAATGAGATGGGTTTTGACCTCGGTAACCTCATACAGGGACGACTACTGCGCATTAATCAGCAAACGGTTGTTGGTCTCATACAGTTTTGAGCAACAATGGTAAACATAAATCGCATCAAACTCCAATCAGGCTTTTAAAAATTGTCAAGTATAATCCACATTTGGCATAAGCCGTTGATCACAACGGTTGTTCCCAGGATAAGTAATTCGGTGGTCGATAGTTTGCAAGTCAAAAGTTTTCTAATCTTGGTCTCTTTCTGGACATTGTCGTGTCTAATTAGGCTAGTTCAGTGTCAGAGACCTTCCCGTGGAAAAATTAAACAATTCCGTCCAATCTGGTGTCAGTAGCCCGCATTGTAGTACGGTTTAATGCATATTCCACGTCAGCGACATGAATATTCGAAGGTAGTGTGGATCATGTTTAGGATCCGTCCATTAGCGGAATGTTAAGCCTGGATCATACAGCAAACAGAAAAGAATGATCCTTACCAATCAGTTCGTAGTATGTCATATCTTTTGTTCCCGAAGATGATTTGACCGCTTGAAGTTCACGCTGTTTGCAACTTATGCCGATACGGTTCACCTGAGTATCGTCTAATAACAAGAGAATTTGAGAGACCATATATTAGTTGGCTGTTCTTAGCAGAATGTTCATTTGAACAACACATGTGTCAAAAAACAAGAATCCACAGAAAAGCCGAAGTACAAACTGGAACGCGTAGCCCACTGATGTATATGTGATGAATGTTGATTTTCGGGGTCTCATTCATATTTAAAAAAATATTCACATTCTGTGTGCCAGTACACCTCAGACCTAGTAAAGTCAACCGAACATTTCGTTTAGTACGGTAGGTGGTACGTATCAAGGTAGTGATGTAATATAACCAGCGCACGACAATCATGACAAATGAACATGCAACATTCTGACACTGCATGGCAACGATCTGAAGCTCGCTATTGATTTCTGTTAATGTTGGTATCTTTGAAAGTAGTTTTAAACAAATTAGTGATCTCGGGTGCAGTTTCAATCGATGTTTTGATCACCCATCGTTTGCAGTGAATCTCCAAGTTTCCCGGGTAACCATAGGCCACTAGGACGTTCTTTCAAAGGTTGTTTGGACTAGGTGGCATCAGCATATAATCGGTGGTACCGAATAAAATCAGAGGTACTAACCACATAGTCGTTCGGCATGTTTAATGAGTCTTACTGTCTCACTCAGAAGCCGGAACAGCTAAATTCTCAAAAATAATGAACGATACTTAACGTTTTGTTTACAAGAAGCTTTCGAATTTGGATGAACAGGGTCCAGCAGATGGAGAAATTGATTGAGTTGAATCTCATAAATAAAAATAGCTATATAAGTGACATATCATTTGTAGAGAAAAATAAGTTCATGCGAACAAAACATCCTTCATCCGTTTGTACCCTGCAAAAGTCAGTTACTAATGGATCTAAGTGCCCATTGAAAACTTTCCACATTCTTTGCAATGTACGCGGGTAAACTGAATGACAGAATCTCAAAATTTTCCATTCCGCACTGTTGATAGAAGACAGTCGTTTCAACCCGCCATTAAAGACAGAACACTCGCTTCGCTGTAAAACAGTTTGGACCCGTGCAATAGTTAAAGAGGTCTAGTACGTGGCTATTTAATCTTGCTCAGCAAGAACTAGAAGTGACTGTATAAGCGAAGAATCCCGATGAAATAGGTCGCTCGTTCATATTAGTGAACTAAATTATTCTACCGTTACCAAAAGAACTCATAGACGAATGACCAAATTTCAGTGAATCGTTTACAAATCATTCCAAATTTTCCTCGAATAGTATAAGATTCTGGGGAGCTATTTATTTTGCTTGAACGCACATTAAACACCGTGAGTCGTGTGATTCTAGAAACTAATGACAGATGTGGACAAACTAAAAAATGTTGGCCTGTTAAATTCTTAGAATATTTGTTGCCTCCATTCGCTATCCACCAGTTTCTGTTAAGAACCCACTCAACAGTTGAAAATTTCATGTAGTAAGAATTGACCGTTTTACCCAAAACCCTATCGATAATGTTCTTACACAAGGTAGACGGCACCACACAGTAATTAACATGATTGTAGTTGATGGCATTATTTTCTCAGCCGTCCTAAACACTCCCAGTGTAATGTTGTACCACTATGCTTATAAGATTTTTATGAGGAAAAACTGTACAACTGTGTTTGTTTTTTGCTTATCTCTGTTTTTATGATATTTGTAAAAGGATTGTAAAATGTGTATTCTAGACTGTCGATAATAGCTTCTACCACACAGGTTTGCTAATTTACGACAGGCTACTAAATTGTCAAAGATGAACTTAACATACTCTTCTGTAAATGTTTCTCTTTTCTTCCAATATTTCTGTGGTAATGGGAGTAACTAAATTATCTGTTTATCGTATAAGAGCAGATAACAGCAATCTAACTCACGTGTTAATCAGCAGATACATCCTCCAATGGAAATTACATTTCGGCTATAGAGAATGTGTCGTAACGACTACCGATATGCAGTCAACTATTCTCTGTATGGGGTCTAATCAGCGCTCAGCATTCTTTAATTTTTTTACGTCACGAGCGATTCAATTTTGGTTCACACCCGAGGATTAAAGCTAGATCAATTCGGTCTATCCATTTTTAACAGTGGATTTGGTTCAGTATCACTTGCGGGACTGTTGATGTGCCCAAAAGTGTTGTTGTGGTAGACAGTTAATTGAAATTTCCAGAGTATTCATAAAACCGTGCAGAGAACAAGTTAGTTCTCATTGGTTCATCAGTCAGTTTATACTACGCATTCACATCGCAGTTTTGTAACTTAAGCTGTCATGAGTTAAAAAGAGAACAGACGTTACTTGATTCAGTGAACTGATTGTCAAACTTCAATCAAGTAGACAGCGAATCGATAGGTCTTGAAGTGCTTACAAACTGAGGGGTTGTCAGAAGTCTAAATGAACCACCTCTGGGTACGCTGGGTTGGACACTGGGTGTAAGTTCTTCTCCCTTCAGCTCTAGACAGAGCCTTGCGCATCACCACGCTATACCGGATGACCGTAATTAAATAGAATAAGTGACTGTGTTGATAGTATCCACCGAGTATGATAATATGGCCGTCCTGAATAACCTCTTTATTCTACCGTTGGGCAAGTTTATGTGATGTTGACGAACTGGTTCCACAGCAAAAGCAAATGACTACACGCAGAACAGTGTTGCAAAAATAGACACCTTCTGCTTCAGGCCCGAACATGAAACCGGACAGAAAGTGGAGTAATTGCGATGTTTGGTTGCACAAAATGTGCTGATAGCTGCAATCAAGAGACTATGTCTGACGGCCTGCGCAACCGCCTCACCTTTGAAGGGCAAGCATGGCATTATTCTCAGCCAGCTTCGACTAAACGTTTGCATTTCGTTGTTACATAATTTTTTTAAGACTTTTTTTGTAGCCGTTTTGTTCTGAAATCTATCAGTTTGAGAGAGCATGAATGTAAGAATGTATAGGTGCTGACTCTTCAGTAATAGTACCACCCAGACATATTCTTACGGCTCACCCCGTCAATCAATCAATTAGACTTCTTTTTGGAGTAACCGGCACAAAACCGCCAAAATGACTATTTCTAGCATCCTTCATGTATCTCACACTGAAGTGCGCCATCAGTACGGCGGCGGATGTATATAAACATATAAAACCGTTAATAATGCACACGGGCTAGACATATTTCATAACCCTTCTTGAAATAAAGCGTTAACAACAGGCTTATACACAGACGTAAATTTTGATTGTATGTAGTTGATTGAAATTGGATTAGGAACAACTCGTCTTGCTTCCGTTAATTGATAGACAAAATTACTGATGCATCGAACTAGACAATACCTACTTGGTTGCCTTGTATAACACATGTGGAAAAATCCTTCACGTCTTGGGACTTGGTTGATGCAGGTGACTGGCACGGTGTATCGGTAACGTGGAAGATAAACCACTAAGCCTTGCCAACTCAAAGCGGCAATTGTGAGTATGATTGAAACCACTGTGAGAATACCGGCTGTGGTCACGAAAAACATCGTGGCCGCTGTATAAGTGGATTGTTTCATGTTTTGTGGACTGAAAATTAATTAATCGAAGGGTGAAGCGCATGAAGGGATCATGAGCAAAATAACGTAAACTCCTACCTACTAGAAATTTCTGAACTGACAGTTCACAGTGAGTTACTTAATGACATCATATCGTCGAAAACCAGAAGTTGATGACTCATAGTTCATTGGTATTGTCATCCGAGTTAATCCTACGCACGCAAACTCGCGCTAATTGGTTATTTCTAGAAGACGAGAAAGCTCTATCTAACGCGGTGGACTGGAGTCAAATTTCTGGTAAGTTTGTTACTATATGTGAAACATGTGATGTACATCTCACTGCTTCAGAATAACAATCAGTTATCTCCGTTTTTCATATATTACTAATATTGCTGTCAAACCTCGATAGTAACGCCACTTCACGAGTAACCGATCTATGATCTAAGAGAAATTTTTAATTTGAGCACTTGTAACAGAACCAGATAAATTTACTGCACAACAAACATCGCGGTAACAACCTACACATCACCAAAGCACATTCAACCCAATCTATCCACTAGCTTTGCCAGGTAGAACAGGCTCACGCTCGTTCGGAAATGTTACTAACAGATGGCTCACAGAAGGCAGATCAACAGCAAACATGGAATAATGAATTCCTCACTATATGAGTGAGTGATAAGGGAAACAACTCCTAATGCTATCCATAACCTATGTTTGAGTAACCTGTTGTGATAGGACACAAAATCATTCGAGGGTCCTAACGCGCCAAAGTACGCTTTGTTTAAAACACATTACCCTCACTTCAGCTGCTTGTTGCATGACGGTTTCTCCATTAGGATTTCAACCTAGTCATAATGCACTCATCTAGCGCTTGTGGTGAGAAGCCCACTCATGCCCACAGGCTGTACTATGCCGCCTCAGTTTTATCTGACACCAGGGAGTTACAGTCATTAGTCCTTTGTCCAAAAGTGAAGTTATATGAGCCATACGAGTGACCGCTTGAGTTCAGAAGGACATATGATACAAGACATTATTAGTTGTCATGGTAGTCCTGACTGAACTATTGGTTGCAGATAGACCCGAAGAGGTCGTCCTTTAAACTCAGTCCGTTGTTTTCGAAGTATTTGTCGAGTGAGGGTAACATTAATAGAAGGTGGTCTACCATCCAGGAAGGTCACTGAATGCAAATGTACTGACACTAATTTCACTTGTCAAAATGTCGGTGGAAAAGCTCACTTGCATCTGTTTTCAATTACAAGGAATAAGATTCACTGTAGAAAAGAAAGTAAATGTTCCGTCTTGCACGTCACTGAACAGTTCGCATACTGTGGCAGTGATTTTTGTACTGGTAAAATATGATCACTTCTACATCTGGCTATTTTGTCACATATACGAAAAAGTGTTTAGTTGGTTAGTAAACGGAATACCATTGTCGTCTTGGTAACGAATTGTTTTATCGGACAGGTCGATTATATGATTATATAGTGCGAGAATACAAAAGTAATCGAAACTGATAGAAGGTGAAGCCATTTTAAACTGCATTGTATGGCTGAAGTTGAGTTTAGAAGGAAGGTTGGTTTTTAACCTGTACGAGAAGCGGTCATTCCCACTGTCTATCGAAGATTTCACTAATATTTCTCCTGAGGTGATTAGATATCACAGCCAAGTTTCACAGGCAGCTGTGAAAAATATAGACCAAACACATCAAAACACCCTAAAACAATTTTGGGGTCATGTTATGTAACTGCTCGTTTGCGGACTAACAGCGATGGACCGACGGACTTCAGTCAATGAGGAAAGGAAACGCAACAGCTAGGAAGCTTGACATATTAGGAAGTTTCCGCTCCTATTGCCCACATAAACCAATCTATCTTCTCATCCTGTTTAGTATGTGTGACACGGCAAAACAAATTTTCGAAGTGGACCATAAGACCACAAGGCTTTTCTGAATGTAAAGTCTTTGATTAAGTGTGGGCGGCGTTCAACATGAAAAAACGTTCAACAGTCAAAAAAACATATTAACACAATAAGTTGTAATAGCGAGTAATGCAGCACAGTGTCATGAAAATCGAAAGCAAAATGTTAGTCTAACTTGGTAAACCATTGACGATTTAGTAAGTTGATAAAATAGTGGTCTGAATACTAACACTAAAATGAGAGAGAAAGTAACCACCTTTTGTGAAGCATCTGAATCTCTATTGTTACACGAAGTAGACCAATTTCGGCCACATCTATAGATAGAAAATTATCCTGAAAACTTCTAGGAATTTTACTGGATTAGAATTTCTGGTGTAAGCATTTAGCAGTGTAAATGCAACAAGTTCTGTCCTTAGGGCTTTCTCGCTCTAAAATCCCGTGGATTTTCATTAATGGTTGTCCATACGTCATGCCTATAAAAGCTTATGAACACAGGACAATTAGGTGGATTCTGTGCGTGAAAATGACCACTAGTTTTCAGGCGACGCAACAGCCAACAATATTCTGACTAGCCCAACAAAATCTCGTACAAGTTAACAGATTCATGTGTCCGATATGAATATCTAAGTAATCATCGATCGATAAACACAGATTAACCATTCATAAAACCATATTCTAATGTGACTCGCATTCTAGCACTTTGCTCTGTGACCGTGAAAACTATATAAATGCACGATCATTTTTCAAAATACTGACTTATACTATTGTTCCGCAATATACAGAATAAAAAACACGTACGTACCGGAATTAAAATGATAAACTATGAGACAAGAAAAATGAAATTAATCAGAAGGCACAGATTATATTGTGTTGGAACAAGAATGCAACAAGTGTGTATCTGATACGAAAAAGCAAACAGGTAAGTTATCGCACACAATCTCCTACTCAAAGTGTCACGTGACTGCACACACTCACAGATGTACCCAGTTGGCTGAAGCAAACTCAGTAACACACAGTGGACAATGTCGGAGTGGTGCGCATCGTGGAAATTTAAGTGACCTACATAGTTTTGGTTATCTCATTGGTGCGTTCAGTTCATTCAGAACTCTTAAAGTACCAAGCATCACAGTGGTTTTAGTTTGAAAGATATGCGGTGCTGTTACGGCTTCCCACACAGAATAATGTATTTTAAAAGAACACGTGACAAGCTACCATGGAATGTATTAGTTATAATGATGAACATCTATGAACCACAGGTATCGTAATACAGAGCTCTGGCTAGATGTGTAACTGTATGAAGACTGAGGTAACCTCTCATTATTTTGCGGAGTCATAGCTGCTGTGAAATAGAGTGGTTGTGGCTAAGCATGACGGAAGTGAAATGGAATTCTTAATTCTGAAATGACATATCATTATGTCTATGTTCTTTACGCCGAACTAAATTAAGTGACTTCACAAGTGAAGAAATGAGATGAGACATTCTTAAAAAGAATATAAACTGAAACTCATTTTTATCATAGGAACTCTACTGACGTCGATTGCTTGACATTTTTCGTCTAGGGTGCTGCTGTGCATCCTGTTCGTCACTGTTCAACCAGGTGTACAAATTTAATTACCAAAATAATGGAAAAATGTGAACGGATCACCTGAACAACAATCGATCGACCAATGTTGTTTTAAGTGAAAAATTGTTACTTTAAACCGTTTTGTTCAGGGGATATAGTTTAGCTCAAGTGTGCTTGTGTTAAGTGTATAGCTGAGGCACGCGTCACTCAAGTTAACCCAAGAAATAAGCAAACTTTGTGTGTCTGGCTTTCGTGTCCCGTAGCTGTAGGCATGGCTGTGTACCATCCAGTAGTATGTTTTACAAAGCCTATATATGCCACCGCAGCATGAGACGACTCCGGTTTTCTACCAGCGGATACTCTTATCGTGTGGCAGAGAGAATCTGATGACTGCTCTAACCACTACTTTCCATACGACTGGAATTATATGCACGGTATTTCGTTGTCGACGATGGACCAAACAGTGCTCTGGTAATCTACTAATAGTTAGACGTCACTCTTACCTGTCCACAGCTTCCCCTGTTTGACTAAACTCTTTTAACAGATCACGTGAAACTAATTCCTGAGTACAAGTTTAACTCATTTTACAGTCTGTTGGTAGTGACTTTGAGGTCGACATGCTGAATAAAACTGTTTGGATGTCACAAGATTTGCAGCAGAATTATCCAACCAAACTCTTTTATTTATTGTCAATCTTTTCAACCGCATCTCGGCAGTTTACTTGTTCGGGAAATCTCATATATACAAGGGATAAGACAAGGGCGTTGTGATTTGAACATCCAGAGGTTTACTTCAAATCTTTTGTTACAATGCGCTCATTATTATGCAAAACCGAACAGCCGCCTCTGAGGTCACATACTAAAGCTGCAGTTTCATATTAGTCGTTTGAACTGTAAACGGAATATTTTTATAAGTCAATCCTGCAAACAGATGTTCTCGGCAATTCTCATCAGGCTTTGACAATTGCTTGTGAATAAGTACTGGTTATGTATGAATTTATGAAGAGTTGAACAGGACATTAAACTTAGAGAAATAGTACGGATCACGGCCTACTGGGGTGGGGTGAGGACGTTGGTGAATGTGTTAGGGTGTTTAGGTTTTCCCAGCAAAACACCTAGGAGGACTCGACCATAACAGCATCATTAGTTGAGATGAGGTGTACTGTTTGTGGTTGTAACGCCCTTCCAAATCTCAGTTCAGTTTGGCTATCTAGGAAACCTTATCGTTATATACAACTTCTAGCACCAACAGCGACCGATAGCTTCTTTTTGAAGTTGCTCACCTAAAGGATTGCATAATTTCTTCGGATTCACACTCCAACTTCTCCAACCCACTGCGGTCTGGTTCGACATATTTGTAATTTTTTACTCTACGACATTCAGCGAAGGTTTTTTCACAGAACTGTCATTTATTTAGTCTATGCTACCTCACCGCTTCTTGATGTGCGCGATTTTTCTAACCTGTAACAACACAGTAGTAATATGGAGCGCAACCTGAAAAGTTACTCATTAGTGATTATAGACGTAAGTTATGAATTAACAAATTAATTATGACAGCATACCAATTAGTATGGGACGTTTCACATAAAGGCATAGCACCATCACAAATGCTGTAGACTCGGTTTGCTAGATAGCCTATGGAGTTCCTTTTCTGCTCCATTAGACCAAAGCTGCGGAAATGGGTATATTTGTTATTCCACTCCGGCTTCCTACGTGTGTCTGGCTGAGTCGATTTATCTGGACGTTTCCCTGGAAGTCAGTCTTCCATCCTGTTCTACCTACCTCATGAACTGCAGTTTCATATGAGCTGAGTTAGCTGGTGATCATAGGGAGTCAGGATCAATGTTTCTATCAACAGTACAGAAAATGTCATCTAGATTATTCTTTTACAGTGCAAACTGGCCTATCATTCCTGTTATTTGTGTTTATCCCACCATTTCCGCAAAAATTTTAACCAGCTATGGACCTGGTGACGTGCCCAGTGTGACCCCATGCTTTTGGAAATAAGTTTTTCCATCAAACTGAAACTGGATGTCCTGTGTGCAAATTGAGAAAAGTTCTTTCAGTCGGTCTTCCGGCATTCCAAATTTCTTATCGTTCGAGGTGATGTAATCAAGCACAAATTCAATTGTCTCTGTGAGTGACGTTGATCAACAGCGAGCTGACATACAATTATCGACAGTCTGATCCTGTATACACACAACGAACTGAAAAGTGTCTTCGAAGCTATAAGGAGCTAGCTTGTTGCGGAATAGCTCCAGCTGATATGGATAGTTCTTCATATCTAAAACGGGGCGTAGAGACGCGCGCTATCCTTATGAATTTCGGGTAAACCATTAGATCTTGTTATTACAGAGCCTCTTGTTAACTGCACTAGATTCACACTGTATTAGATTCCTCAGAATCCTGACTTGATGACTACTTTTATACTTAGCGCGGTTTGGCTCACCTAAAGATGACACACCAAAAGCGAGCTTGTTCGCCAAATTTTGACTTCCGTTGAAATATTTGGGAACACATGAACAGTTAAGTAATGAATAATTGAGGCGCCGGTTTTTATTTCAGCTGACCGGAGACAGAACAACGAAGTTTTTAGGACGTTTTCCACAGTGACATTTCGTTCGCATTTAACAGCTAAGTTTAGTAATTTTCAATCAATATTTTATGTGGGTTCATAAGAAATCATTTGTCTGAACAATCTATGGAGGTTTCGTATGAGGACAGACAGTGGAAAGATGTAACGAAATCACAGCGAAATTCCGAAATAAGAAATGTGTTTGGCACGCAGTCAAACATCCAAGATGTCAAGAGGCAATTGTAAGTTAAGCCAAGCAAAATGCGGGTAAAAATCTTAAGAAATCACCCGAGCACATGAGTAAAGTGGCACACGATACCTTTTAGTCAATTCAGACACAACACTATATAAGTTGGAAGGGTTTAGAGAGGGTTCACGGAGGTCACTGACCGTCACAACATTTCAAATGCCTTATCCTTATCTGGAAAAAATATGTTGCAAAGCTGACTGCAATTTAGACGTGAGCACATGAAATCGGTACAACATACGCGACAAGAGGTCCGCATTTTTCTGCCTTAGGGGGAGATCGTCACATGCCAATCATGGTAAGCCCACGTATAGTATGTATTATTTGTTCAGTTCAATTTATAATGTAACTGAGCGATCGCTGCTATTTCAAGTAGACAGTGAATCAAACGAATCTGTGTTCTATCAGTAACAGAGTTCGGGCTGAGGTGGAATAAAATCTGCCGGAATTGAGCTCACAAACGAAAGGAATTCAGCGTAGGGTAGGTCGACAACGTCAAACTTTACAGCACAGAGTTTTATGAGACTCGTCGTTGGTAAAAACAACGACCATCAGTGCCATGAAAAAAAAGGACACAGAACCTAAGAACAGGCTTCTAAAGCGAAAATATTCGCTTGATAGTGACAATTCATAAGCTTGGACTGGGTTCTTTGATGACAAGCAGTAATAGAACGTTGATTACTGAAGTAATGAAAGCGGTTTTTCTCAATCACGAACACATCAGTGAATTCGGAACTGAGCTGGTGTCATATGGAGTTTTTGGTATCTCGCTGATGGGAACAAATTTAGTTTTGGCAACCTGGGATTTGGAGGTGATGCGCAGCTGGTCATGGGAGGAAGGTTAGGTGTTTTTGGAAGAAGATGAAAGGTTGGTAGTCACACTTGGTTTAGGATGCACTTATATCAGTCTGTCTCACCAAACTTATTATACCATAGAGTGAACGGAATTTCATATCACACCTTGACTTTATTTTTAAAAAGTGGGTCATATGTGTTAACGGAGATAAATCCTCAACTAAAGAATGCTACTATAATTAAGTCAACCGTCGCTAAGATGGTTTCTCTGCTTCCCGGTCTATCTGTGCCGAACAGAATGACAGGTTTGAAACAATGGTTCACATCGATAAATTCGAAAAAAGCCAATAGTAGCTTGTAATATGTCTTGCGCAATGACCTTTCGTTCGCATCTGATCGGTTACTTTTGCAAAATTAGCATACACTTTATATAGTTGGGGGCCAAGCAGCTAGGCGAAATCAGTCTAGAAATGAAGCACTAGACTCGAGTTTCGCTCTCATTAGAGCTCGTCAGTAGTGCATATCCTTGCCACGGCCGGGATTTGAACTC
>QNGE01003185.1:67392-91033 GCA_008508345.1 Paragonimus westermani
CACATACCGAAATGGCTTTCGAATTCGGGGGTCGGTTGTGCCGTCAGTGCCATTCCAAACCACCTTCTACAGACCGGCCACTCAGTGGACCCTAGAACGGCTTTCAGAGTGTTCTCTAGACCCAAACTGAAGCAGGCTCTCCATATTGCAGAAGCTGTGGCAATACATCGGCTGGATCCCACTTTGTGACTGGCCTTTCACTATGTTGGTTAGAATGCAACTGGTACTTTTTTTTACATTATTTTAGCTCTTGTTTGTTTTCTGTAGATTTTCCAACCATATCTAACCCTTCCCACCCAATGTGTACATATCTTTAACCATCTTTTTCTTTCCGGACTCCTAGTAACTTCGGATTGACAACAATTCTATTTTATTGCACAAAATTATCAATCAGTTGCATCTTGCCGCTTCCGCTTTGGTCACCTGACTGACTGTTTCAAATATGACTAGATTGATTTCGCCTAGCTGCTTGCCCCCAATTAAATAAAGTGTATGTTAATTTCGCAAAAGTAACCGATGAGATGCGAACGAAATATCGCTGCGCAGGACGTCTTACATGCTACTAGTGACCCTGGTTTTAATGTGCAGCTAATATGGCTGTCTATAAAGACGACAAATTAAACTGACTCCAAGAGAAGTTAGTAGCCTGAGAAAGGTGTGTTGGTTGTAATTCGAATAGCATTGTTCAGTGAGAAGCCGATTAAGTCAACTAGCGTCATAATTTCATTGTTAAGGTGCGGAAAAATTTGAGACCTCTCTGGAAGGTGTGTAAACCACCTCAACGTGTTAAGAGGGTAAATGATAAGGCGACCAGCTCATTAGGATATCGTGGCACATCTAGTCCGTTACAGGTATGTCAAATCTTGAATTGGGAATTCAGTACATGGTTTGTTCCAAACTCACTTCATTGCTTGCAATTGCTCGCCAGTTAAATGTTGCCTATTTTCCTCACGAACTTATCGATCGGTCAGTCATACAACTTAACCACTGAACATTTAATTAACGAATGATGCTTCGCTGATTCAAAATTAACTGCAATTTATAACGCCAAAATGTGGAAATCATATTTAAATTCTAAATGGGCTCATTAATAGCAGCCACTTCACAGGTGAACAGAACAGTCAACTGGTAAGTCATAGCATTAAAAATGTGCGATTCTAACGACGACAGGCAAACAGTAATTCGTTCCATCGCAGTGTAATCACGAATGGTTGGATGTTTCCAGCTAAGTGGATTTCACAACGCACGTACTCCCAAAACGAAGACTGAGAAAAATTGTCTGAACAATATATTTACACAAACGAACCTTATCCATTTATTGTTAAGCAACGTAGATCGGACCATTCGCCAATTTCCATAATGTTCTGCTCATCATTTCAGTGCCAACTGCACTAAATGTCCCACCAATACAGCTGGCACAATCTGCTCAGCGAATACTTAACATCAAGACTTCAAAACAGTGGATAATTTGCTGCAACATCATGGTTATCAATGGCAACTAGCAAAGGATTTTGACATAAACTGAAAAGTACTCAGTGTAGGTCACATCTTTTCGATTCCGGCAGTTCTTTTAGCCAGAACTTTTGAAAATGTTTACCAGACCTTAAGTTCACTTTGGACTGGGATCTAAAGTAATGCATATCTTCTTGATTACCAAGGTGCACACTCTGGCCTATATTCTCAAGGGGCAACTGTGTTGATCAGAGTGGCACAATGGTTTGGCTAACTGAAGAAACAACGGAAGTGACAAGTAAAGCACGCTCAAGCTTTACAACAACCGTCTTGGAACTGAGGGATACTTTGCACAATTTCAGGGGTCAATATAAAGTGTTAGGTTCAACCAGAGTCACTTGCTCAAACTAACCTAGCAAGCATACAGTGCAGAGGTAGAAGCAGACCCGTTTGGGAAGTGTGTACGTTTCAGAATAGTAACTTGAGTAGAATTCCGCCATCTTCAGAGGATAAATTCTTTGTTTATCTAACACATAAGCTGAACTTTACAATCAGCTTCATTGTGTGTGTTTTAGTTGAGGTACCAATGCACTGAAGTGAATTGCAGTCTGCTGATGGTGACCGACAAACCCGATTTTATTTGTGGTCGGTCCTCCTACAGTTGACCTGACTTGGTATTCGCCATTCACGCCCTTCTGTTTCCGTTGAAAAAAAAACAGACAAAACGTCCAGCAGCGTTCATTTGATTCATTTTAGGATGTTCACAAAACTAACTAGTTTCAGTTTCGTAATACACTGAGTTTGTGCCGTGAATCGAATATTGACAATTAGAACTGAATGGCAATTTGTGCTAAAACCGATATCGTGTATCCGAATTGGGAGATTCACCTTATCAAGCTAACTTTATATTGCATGAAGTCATAGCCGTTCGACTGCCTTTCTTGACTATCTACCTGTTAATTTGCGTTCTGATGTCTGCTGAAGTGAACAACAGTTGAATGCCACTTGGCGAAATGTGTAATTTCCCCTGAAAATCAACGAGAAAAGTCGAACAAATAGTAACTTGCAAAAATTCCTCTAGGGATTCTTTATCGCTCTCTGCACAGCGTACCCTGGTCACTGGACAGAAACCTTACTTCTGAATTACGTGACAGATAGGTTAGGTGAGAATGGTATTCCCGTTGAAAATGGTCTGAGTTATTTTTGACTTGAACAGCACCCGTGAACATAAAAAGGTGTAAGATATCCGCACCAAATTCAGTGCGAATAAAGTTTAACAATTTGGGCGTCGTGGTTAACATTTTAATGATAAACAGATTGGGAATAACACAACGTCACGAGCAAGTTGTAATACTTTATGATTCAACTACCGCGAGTGACCTTCCTCAGGAGTGTTGTAATCGAATACAACACTTGCAATCCGAAACTGTTGGCAATTAGTGGGGCAACGCTATTTTGAAAACATCGACCATTTTTGTGTGTACAGAAAGCACTGAAACAATCAATTTCGTTGCATAGGCCTAATTTCACTTCTGGTGCGTGAAAGCTCAAAATTATGCAGTTGTTTTGTTCAAATGTTGCTGCTATTTTCAGCTTGTGAAAAAAATTGCTAGTTTTCCGCTGGCAATATGAGCTCCGGTGACAGGGATTGAAAATTTGGTGCGGATTTAGCTGACTGTACGAAAACTGTTTCCGAGACTTTCACCTAGTGATGCACAATAGAATTATGAGTCACAGTTTCACCTCAGTGAATGGTATTCACTGTTGCTGAAAACCCATAGCAAATTATTAAATTGTTTGGATTATTGAGACAGAATGGTCGTGAACCGCTGGAAATACGTACAATTCCATTTCATCGGGACAATAATGGTAACCAACTTCTCACGAAACACTTGGAAAAGAAAACCTTTTGCTGTCCTGCCTGCATTGTCTTGAACACAAACTAATTGTTTTTAATAACTCCACGGTTGTAATGATTTCTAATAGTTATCCCTGTGAGCTAAATACAGATTTATGTTTCAGTGCTACGTGTGCGCTTTACGAGGCAGTACAATAACCACAGTGAACGCTTGGTTACCTTGGACAAGGGTGTTTGAAAAAAGTTACGAAAGAATGGGCACATAAAATGCTTAGAAGGTTATCATCCACTGACACGAAATTTAACTGTATTGAGCACTGCAGAATCCATGCGTTCTTAGTGGCCGCTAGGAAAACTAGAACGGACAATAGCCCTCCGCTATTCTTGAGAACCTTATTCTCTTAACGTGGCTAACGAACACCGCTGATGTCCATGTATGCTACACATAACAATATTATATTTCTATTTGTCTGACTACAATACTACACTAGTAACGCACTGGACACTTGCAGAGTTTAGGGCCAGGAATAAAGAGCACATTTTTTTATAAAGAATTTTGTAATGAGTCGCTCTATACACATAAATCATGGCGAACAAAAATGACATCTCATAAAATTGGGTGCTGAGGATTTTTGGGTTGCTTGTGTTTTAGGGACTGGCAATAGGTAATATTGGCGCCGAGTGGTATGATGGTCATAACATACACGGTTGTTCTAGTGTCGTGCGAATATTAATATGTGAAAAAAGAATGCTTTTGGCTGACACAGTAAAGTCTACCGTACACATGCTACTGTATTCGTGTGCGCATCAAAGATCTCAACATTCCAGAGCTTGGTATTGTAGATATCTTATTCCAAATAAGTTAATCCATCACGCGAGAAACCTGTTTAGAAATGATGCCCGAAAATTGCAACCGAAACCCTGCGTTTGAAGTACCAGCTGAGGGTATTCACAAAAAAGATTGACGACTGCTTCTTCACTTTTCTGAAAGTGTGAGACTTCAAACTGCTAACTAATATTAATTATTCACTGCTCAGAAATTTCAGCGGTCTGTTTCAGCTACTTCACCTTGATGTGGCTGTTACTCATCTTATTTTAGACAGACCACTACTGGCAAACAGTGATTACACGATCATTAGAAATGCTTACCGACCCACAAGGAAATGCACGGTACGCACAACGCTGCTTAAATTAAGTACAGATATTCAGCTTCGTTGTGAACCAGCGCAAAAATTTTTGGACTCTTGTAAAACTCGGGAAGTGCATTCTCCAATTGCACTTTTAAGACAGGACACTGTTTGCTATTCTTTGTATCTATTCACAAATGAACGGTTGATTCTGTCAGAATGCAAATAAGAAAAAGAATGTTATATTGCATAAACACCTTCAAAAATTTGGATAACGATTATTCTCTGTGGAGATAAGCTGGTTGTAGTCATGTTTAAAGCCTGGAAATTGGTGTGTTAGATCTTCACACTTCTGAATACTTCGAAATTATGGTTGAGTGAGTATTTGGTCCACAGAAATAAAACGTCACGTACAATTACTTTCAGCTTTCGATTTGTAACGCTAAGATTAGATCTCAAAACCAGTGGAGATGGTCAACATTGCTTGTTTTGGTGCGCTGAAGAATTAAACTTCGGCTCACTTACTCATAACACTGTTGTTCGTTAATGCAGTACACGTTTTACCTCGGATGGGACCGAAGCACTGTACCTAAACTCTCATGCACGTTGATCTCAGCAGTTCTTAATTGCTCCAAGAAGTGACGAAACTCACTTCCAAGATGCTGTTAAAACTTTAGCGATACCGACAGTTTCAATAACAAATCAGTGTTTTCGTAGCAAAAATGTTGGAAAGTGAAAAATCAGTTGACATGTCATAGAGTCCAGGGAAGGATCGGGGTCAATAGTATGTGAACACACAAACCTGACTTGAATGAATTGCTTGTGGTTATTTCGGCAAACGGCAAAACTGTGGACTGATTTTAGCTGAGAGGATTGCAAGTGCGCAAGTTGGATCGATAGAGAGATCAGGAAGTGTCTGGCGAATGCGAGAACCAGCCGTTTGCAAGCGTTAATAGCATCACGTTCCCCATAAGGCGGCTTTCCTCACCCACCTTCTTTGTTCTGGAGTTCAAGCAGCTCACGGTTCTGCCCACACAACATCCCCATTAGCTACACCAAAATAAACAAACGCAGGGCGAGACGATAACAATCGGCTGTTTTTCGCTGAATGGTGGGAAGTACCTCAGCTGCATTAAATGTCCGTTTAAGTGAATTGCTAGATCACTGTGTTGTTTGAGTCATGGTGCACTCACACTTAAATTATAGCTCTACGTCAATCGTCTTTACCTTATCAGTGATCGCCTCTTCGGATAATGCCTTTTGTCTGCTGTGCCTTTCTGTGAAGTGGTTGGTGATCACTTGGCTGTAGACCAGTTTTAAGCAAGTCTGGTAAGTCCGTTAAACTGCCGCGCCTAGGGACCTGTCTTACTTGTCTGAATAACTTATTTAGTGGCGGTCGTTTTTGTTGGAATACTGTTGAACTGAGAGTTAAGCATTGTCAGTACCAGGTGGAGTTTTCATGGGTAGCTCTTTTAATCCAGCTCTGTTTCAGAGCACATTGTTAATACGGCTAGAGACAACGAGTTAGAAACGACTCCACAAAATACACACATTTATCCTCCAGGTTACCATAGCAATTAGTTGAGCAGTACACAATGTCACATACCACCTATTTCCATTGACGGAGAATCAATGTGTCATTAGCCAGAGGGTTGCAATGGAACAAGCTTGTCACCTCCCTGTAGGGGTCGGCTATTATGGGACCTAAACAACTTCCTATGACTATACCATATATCTAAGAGCGGGACGGCCCAAAAAACAAGAACTAATGTGCTCAGCGCACAGTAACTTCACAGTAAGCATTTCCTGTATTTCTGTCGAGGGAGTGAGTACACGTCAGACGACACATCAGTTATTTAGCAAGATTGATTTCGTCTGCGGCAGCAGTCAAATCGAAAGAATCAATGATGAGATGTGACCTGAACTGTTGCTTGAGTACAGGCAAAACAAAAGCCAGCCATGGTGCTATCTTATGATGTGTAAATTTCGCATATGCGACGTTCCTGTCTTGTGCTTCTTTGGCAGACTGGGAGTTTCAGATGTTGATAATCCAGGCGGTTTTCTAGAACTGCACGTCACTTCATCATGAACCCACAACACTAAGAGCATGTACAGATGTTATCTTACTTTATCAACTATTTGGGTGACATTTTGCACCCTTTGGATTCGAATGCTTAAACAGCTCAAGAGGCTTCAACGTGAACTACACCACAACCCATTAGTTGCACTTTGTTTCAATGTTCCCTGCCCCTTCAACATCCCCGACGCACACACATTCCGTAAATCTGGATTATTATAGCCAGTACCACCTCGAATATTATTTTTTAATTTACATGAGTCCCCCGTTATTGTCTTCTGTTTTCCAACGCTCCTGTGATTATACGCTAACGCACATATATAAATACATCATCGCTACTGAACGGTTTATTCTTCTTTTGTACTGAGAAGCAGTTGCTAGCTATGCGCACACCTTTAGATCTACTCTGCAATTCTGGCCTAAGTGACGTTAGGTGGAATACTTGATATGTGCCCAACAGATTGGAGGGGGCGAGCACATTTATTTGTAGCTATGCGTTGGCGCATTTTTTTAACTGAATTTACCTGTGGTTATTGATTTTTTTCCAAGGCCAGGCGGCGTGAACTTTATGCCGCGTAAAACAGCTACATACCAGATGAATATAGTACAGGTGTGGCGGAAGTTGTTGTTGACAAAGTGTGTTCGTCAGTCATATTCAGGTTTTGCTTTGAACTTAATTATTCTCTGCTGAGTTTCTGACTAAAACGAATTGATTGTGTTCTGGATTTTCTGCTGTGATCAGCTTGTGTGACTGAGCTTGCGAACGCTCTACCCACAATGGCCTAATCTTGAAGAAGAAACGTTTAAACTGACAAATTCAAGTGAGACTGTTGCATTGATTTCAATTATTTCGGGGTTTGAAAAAAGGCGTTAGATCACTAAAACTGGCAGATGCAAGCATTTCGTATTGACTTGTCAGTTTCAAATTTACAATAACATGAAACGGGTTTTTTATATCGAGCAGTTAGGGTAGCAGGGTGGATCGTCAGTTGATGGTTTAGGAAAGGTCACTTATTCCAGGAAAGGGTCAGGTTTACGAGCAATTGTTTCTGAACACAGTGTCGGCTTCGGTCGATTGGTTGCGGCCAACTCAGCAAACTGCAAGAATCTTGGATTCGAGTGGCGTAACAGGATTCTGAATGCACAAATTGGGTAGCTAACGTGACCAGTGGTCAGGACGTGTCTTGCGACTGCGGGCGCTGGTTGCTTGCGTGTTTCAACCGCATTCTGGTCCTTCTGTAATACAGAGCTCTGCACCCATTTGGGCAAACGTTCCTTCACTCTGGAGAACAAGCACCTCTCGGTTCTGCCTATGTAACTTTCATTGCAGTTACATGTAAATTAGTAGACACAATGTGAGGTGGCACCGATAGGCTGATCTCCTTGGATTGAAGGGGCAAGCAGTTTCTGGGTCCGGGCTAATACACAGAGTTCCGCTGCGTTGAATGTTCGTCTAATCGAATTCACTAGTCTTTGAGTTTTATGATGCATGCAATAATTACCTTTAAAGGTCAATTTTATACAAACCTTCTTTCTTCTCACTGTGGCCACCTATTCGGAAAGTGGTTTCGGTTTGCTACGCCTTTCTATGAACCTTTTTGGATACCCGTTAGATTGTGCTGTAGATGTGATCAAGTCCAATTCCTTCGTAAAACTACCCTGTGTACAAATTCGCCTTGCTCGTGTGCTATGTGGAGAAGTTTGGCCAGGCGATAAACATTAACATTCAAAAGACCGTTAATATTCTCCTGAAGCCATTTCATGAGGTTGGGCAATAGTAAATCATATATAACTGTTTCTCACACAATTTCCGTATTAAATTATCAGATTAATCAAATCGAACCACTGACCGTCATTGACTAACGAATGGGAGCGTGTTTGACCGGTATATCTAGACATCTTAATAACCTCACTCCTAATATGCACTGTCGTGAAAATATTACTGTTGATAACAACGAAAATAACTCGTTTCCGGATATCTTACTTTGACAACATACATTGGAATGTCCACCACAAAATTCCAAGTGAGAGAAATCGATTTCCCAGGCCTATTTAAGAACCATCAGAGCCAATCTGATACGTACATTTTATTGATTTTGGACATCATTGGTTAGGCTTAATATGAAATCTACTTATCTTGAAAATTTCATAGAAATAACAGATAATTGCCGGCCCAAGAATGACAATTAACACAAGCAAGAACAAAGGAAAGCCAATTAATCAAAATTTAATGCATCACGGTGCGTAAGATTTTGTAGGGAATGCTAATTTATTAAATAATCCGAAGTGTTCAGCTGTCATTTTTGAAAGCTAATCTCTGAAAAGTAGAATCTATCAATACCCTAAAATGCAGGATGAAGACAAGAAATGCATTTGAAGGTTAGCATGAACCACATCACGTTGCCGTTGTTAATGTTAAACCACAAATTGGCCTGCCTCTACGCTAACTTTATCTCCAGGGAAACCGCTAAAATTGATAGGTTTTGATGGAGATGGCCACCTTTTGTTAACTTCGCCTTTTTTCTAATGACCCGAGGTCACAGCTTGAGACTATTGAAAACCCAGACCGCCAACTGGAGTTTTACCGAAACAGTGGAATGGAAGTGCATCTAACTGGACGCAGGTTCAAACCCTGTGCAAAGGGACCGCCTACAACAGGCTAATCCTTGATCAACTGCTTCCTACAAGCGTCTTTTCGGGACTTCTGCTGCTTGTAAAATTTTTAGCAAACCGCTAAAATCACCACTCAACCTACCAGTGCTGCTCTAAGACGACAACGTGTAACCTCACCGAAAGCTGGAGTGTTTGAGTGGTGTGGAAGCTCAACAGAACTGCGCGGTGTTAAATGATACAAAAAATGACGGCGGTTTTTGGCGACAAGTATCGAACTCCTCAGTCATCATAAATATTGTGCTGACCGACGCCGCGAACACATCTACTAGTAGTCTGTAAATAAGACGTGTGTGAGAATACCAAATAATCTGAGTTTACGTATATGTGTAGCGAAAACCAAAAAGTCCCGAACAAAAATTAAACCCATAGGGAAGAATTCTTGTGAATTTTTTCCGCAAGATTTCTTCAATACGTTTGACTCCGGCTATGGGCTTACATTTGTCAATGACCGCACAGGTTTGCTTATCTTAAAAGGGTTTGCTACCAAGTGCAGTGATTTAGAGATAAACTGCTATAAGAGTCCTGGTGTGCCATACAATTTTCTACTTATGGAAGATAACCAAAGCTTGTGGAACCTCAGTTATTTTTATAGTCGAGAAGGTTTTTATTCCTGACTCACTTAAACATTTTCACAAAGGTTCAACTCACTATTGCGGATCAACCCTCAATTATACACCCACACACAGTTGAGCTTTTAATAGGTACGGTGCTGAATAGGTTAATCTATCTTGTTTCAGTGGGCTATTACAAACGGAAGCTTTTTCTACAGTGGGTTGTCACATTCAAGTTGGTTGAAGGCTTGTAACCATAAGTGACAGACATGTGCCTATGAAACGATCCCAAAATACCACCTTAATCCACATTTATGTCGCTTTCTGCACAGTGCGTTTGACGACATGAGCTAACGAAACAGTGTCACTAACCGTTTTAGGTTTTTTGTTTACTTCTATTAACCTCCTCAATATCTTTAAGCAACTCAATACTACTAATTTTCTTTTCAACTCAGAGGCAGGAAAGCTTTTACGGATAGAATGTTATCTTCCTTTGCAAGCCTCCGAGCTAAATATGTTTACGCAAAAACCTTGTTTCATTTTCTATATTGTAACGATCCGTTTGATTCACCTTAAACTAACTTCTTATTGGTGACCTCTCCGGCGTTTACTCTGAAACTGTCTTGGGGTTGTAAGTCACATGCATGGACCTTGAAAGACAAACGAACCCTGAACTTTACTCTCAGATAATTTTCCGTATCAGAGCACAATTTTCGTAGATTTAGTTCGGTTGGTGCTGTCGACATTCTTATGCCTTTAACTGTAGTATCTTTTATAAACTGGACGACTTAACTTGGTGATACACGAATTGTGGAACAGCAAATTACTGCTTCACATTTTCCAACATGATGGCCCGAGTTTTTTCCTACGTGATGTCTACTAAGATTTTGATCGTGTTGCATTAAGTTGGGTCAATCCGTTGACATTCAAAAGTACGTGTGCTCGCACATTTGTTTGTACCATTTTGCCAAGAAACCAAAAGAAGTAGCCTATGTTGTTTTTCGCATCAATTTAACCTCCCCACACACGCATTAATTTTGCAATGAAGGCCTAACCGTGGCGGGAGGTGGTCATGTTTTAACAAATATAACAGCAATACTCTTTCTGGATTCACAAATACGGTGTGGAAATTTCTACTGAGTTTGCCTCAGTCAGTGGACAGATGCGTCTGTACCAATACGAGATAAAACCATGAATACAGCAGACCACTGAACGTCTTAGTTATTCTCTCGTGTATGCGCTCAGCGATCCATTCATTTCTCGAGCCCACCAACTTTGAGTGGATGATTCGTTCTAAGTTTTGCAGGCTGAAGAATTAGGTTGGAAAAGGAACATCGTCAACGTTAATCACCATCACTTCACACCATCAACACTTCGTCACAAGCTGTGTGGTGCTGTAGGTACGACAGCTAACATATAGTCGGCAAAATCCTTTCTGATTGCAGCCTGCCAAACTGACCGAAGCCAAAGGTCACCTACGCGTTACTGTCACCATAACCGTCTTGCACTGCACGACTTCCGGTTTTACACATACAACCCGAAAAGCATGTTACTGCAGACCTTTGTCGTTCAACCGTCCGATTCTGGTTAGTCTGCTTAAGCTTGTCTGATAGTGAAAACTTTATCTACCGGAGATAACAATAATGAGATTCTAATGATAAGTTGAAAATTGAGAAATGTTGAGTGTTTGAATATTGCAAGAGGAGGTTCTTTATAAGAATGTCTATTTTTGAACACGATAATGGTACTGTATCACAGATATGATATGAGTGCTGCAAAAATTCTTTCTCACCCGATGCACCAACAAAGCATAGGGCTACCGTGAATCAAAGTTCTAAAAACGATTTGCCAAACGACAGGAATTATCAGCTGATGTGACAAAAACCCTGAGAAGGAGACCAGAACTGTTGTCTATTATGTATGCTCATAAAGCAGTTCGTTCGTTCACTTCAATTACATTTACCAGTTGATAATCGAGTGGACAGAAGACTGGGTGCGTACAGGCAAAATGTTTGGGTCTGTCCAAGTAGCAAACACAGCACACTTCTACAGGCTTGTCTAAAGTACATGAATATTTGAGTTTTTTTCGATGACCGAAGAAATGAGGGTGATAATGAGATATTTGAGGGTGGGGTGGACGTTGATAGACAAACGGGCAAATGATTCAAAATTCACGTGTATACCTATCAGCCAACAAACGAAACATACTAATATCAGTCGTTTGCTTGGGTATGTTGGGCTTAAGATATGTTTTCTTTTCAAAAAATCTCAAAGGTATTAGCCGGCACAATTCCAGCTGACATCCACACCACATACTTGGTGACAGAAAAATGTCTCAGGCTATTGGCTGTCGACGTATTTGCTATTCTTTTGTTGACAGTATGCTATGTGTACTTTGATAACTTACCAAACCGAGGCTGCTAACGCACTTGTCACGACACCATAAGGCCACACCGTCAAGACATAGTTCAACTACATTCCTCTGGCGTACTGTGTGAGTAAATCCACTGCTGCGTGACTGTCACCCAGTGAACTTTCGGATGCCCGTTCGGATCTCATTCTTCCAGGTGATCAAATTTAAAGTAGTATTTACTCACCGGATAGCTGGCGTATTCACACACCTACTGTCACCATGTCCACTTCACGTCTACTTAAAATTTTTCCCATCGTTCTCCGACAGCTCATAAGTGAGTTTTTCGCAAGGTCATGCGTGTAAAACCCTTTTGCTTCCCCATGTGGAAATGTCCCACTATTGGTTCTCGGTGAGCTGGTGCTACTCATGGTTCGGTGGTAACAAACCCAATCTTCTTCATGGAAACATCGCACTTTTGTGAAACATCTCAGTGGACAAACTAACGCTTCTGTTATACGTACCTCCTCCTGGGAACCGTGCCTGGGTCGGCGTCCCACAAAACTGGAAGTGAACACGCATTTCAACCCCTCTACAAAAAAAGAAATTCACGCACTTTAGTCTGCTGCTGAAGGTGTCGTTCACCAAAATGGACAATTGGGAGCAAGTGCACAGGCCTGTATTTTGAAGAACTGGACACAATATGTTCCGATCACATGCTTTACGCTGACTTGAAGATGACAGGCTGTGCTTCCGTGGTACGGTAAACAAACTCAAAGCTCCTGAATGTGTCCAAAATGGATTGTCAGTTCCCAGTATGGTAAAAACTACGGTCTGATCATTTGGTGCTAAATGATACAGAGGGCGTGTCTGCACTAGCTGGGCAGGCCAACCCACTCTTGATAAGATCACACGAACACATTGTCAGTCATAGTATTGCTTTTTGCAAAGTCCTGATCAGTGATGCTAGTTTTAAACAGTTTTGTGTGTCGTGTTCACTTGGTAGCATTTTTATTCCCATCAGCCTATTAATATGACTGTTATGGTTATGGTACAACGCAACACAGACTGTTATTCGGACGGTTTCAAAAAGCAGTCATCCCCACAGGTAATGTTTAGTAGAATTGACTCCAAAGTATGATAGCTCTGGAACTTGTTTTGTCATAATATCTGTAAACCTGTAGCCGTACAGCTTTGTGAGTGCTCAGCCGTTCAATACACCATGCAACCCAGATGTTCGGAAACGATTCAACATGCACTCAGTCGGTGAAATAACACTCGAAGTGAAATAAAGCTCTATAACGTTCCACATCAACGTTTGTCCATTGTGAATGCCAGCCGAATTCGAAGTTGATAGCACTGTATGTATGTCCGACGAGTTCAAGAAAAGTACACCTAAATGACAAACTCCACATTGCACAGCAAGATGAAACTACTGAGATGGTTAATAACGTTTGTTTATGCACAAAAGTGGATATACTTTTCAAAAGCCAGCAAGGTTCTGAATCACAAATTTGCGATTAGGAACACTTCTACATCCGTTCGATACGGCCACAATAATGTTTTATCATGAATCACGTCGCATTCACCGTCTTCATGGGCTGGTAATCAAATGAAAAAAATGGACACATGCAAACACTTGTTCACAACTAGCGACTGACGTGTCCTATTAAGGAGACATTCTTGAGTGATATTTTTAATCCGATAAAGCCATCTTCCAGCCGTGTTTTCCGTAAGTTTATCATGAGTGGAATGCACATTCGGAAGGCACCAAGGTGGTAATGAATGCCATTTTGAAAAGTAGAGAATACAAAGTGCTACAGCCGAACTGAAGTGAAGCGTGAACGAAAATCCGCATTGTCCATTATCTTCATCAAAGCGGCCGCGCTTCATCTGGGATCCCAATATGAAATTTTGAGCGTCTACCCCCTCACACATACACGCTCATTAACGTATTTCTCAGCACACTGTATCAAACATGACAGAAAATCGCTGATCACGTATGGCGCTTGCTTTCACCAGCGTGCAAGTTTGGTAATTCTGCAAGTTCATTATGTTTAGGCGAATCACAATTTGATGAGGTACACGAGTCTACTCGAGAAGCACAAATGTAGGAGGAATTGTACAAATCACTGGGAGTCTGGAAGACCGGATTTAGTACCTGTGTATGATTAAATTCCGTATGCATCCACATTGGATCGGTGTATGGAGATGATACGGGATTGACAAGGTAATCAAACGGGTCTTTCGCTCGTAAGTAGGTGGGGCTGTTACCAGCTCTCAAGGGCATCGTTGACGGGAGTACTAAAGCATCATTCAATGACTTGGGGTCACAAGTTTTTCTAACGCTATCTTTCTCCAGTTCGTCACATAACGGATAAAGGGTGTTCAACGGAGTTGAACTAGTGCGCCAGGTTGTGTCAGCCGTGGACGTAATACAAATAGGTCTCTGCAGCCTTGCCTGTCCGGTTCCGATGTCATGACAGGAACATTTGTCTGCACGTCTAAGAGTACCATCCAAATGAAGCATTGCGCTTGGGGTTATATCCTGCCGTGTTTGATTATGTAACGCTAACGGATTTGAATAAGCATGCATTGTTAACCAAAGTGTGTTGTTGCGTTCGAACGCATCATTTAACTTCAGAGGAGGCAAGTTTTTCACTGCGGTAACGTAGTTTTCATCAGAGAAAGGTGCGCTAACTGTCCGGTTTGCATAAGTTAACGACTGTTGGTGATTCTGGCGGTTTGTTCTACATTTCTGTGAATGGTCCGTGCTGATTCGTTCGAGTTGCGCCTGCTTATCAGGGTGGTTTTGTCTTACCAGAAGTCGCTGCCGGTAGCGTTGTTGATATCGTTTGGCCAGAAGCAGTCCAAGAACGCCCATCAGACAGGTTAGCAGTCCAACCATTGTGATCATCAAAACCAGGTGAAGTCCAGCCGAACAGAATACAGTTCTGCAATTCTTAACTTTGGCTGCAAGACATAAAGTGAACTGTAGTAAAACAGGTTGTCGACAGTTGGTTCATCAATAATGAAACTAATCCTGGCGGAACTGTTTACTACCTAATTTTGATTCACATTACAATATGATACGAAAACTGTATTGAAAACAATAGTAACAGATCAAATAAAAATCCCGAGCGCAACACTGACTATCCTTCTTTTAGGAAATGACCATTTATACGGCAGTTGACAAACATATGCTGTGGTAGCATGCTTTTTAAAATTGACTACTTCTGGATCATTTGAGTAGGCGCGAGAGAAGATACAAATTATAATATGAACGCCTACTTCACATTGGATAGTTTTTAGATGCTTGTTAAGCCTGAGAGCAGAAAACAACACTCTGAAGTCAATGGTCCATTCATCGGATAACTCGGCCTTTTATCTCAAACATGTGTTTGAGGAGCAGCGCGCTTGGTAAGAGCACAACTGGCAGACATGCTGTAACTAGGTCTCACCTAAAGTCTTGAATGGTATTACGCCGTAATATTTTAATTCCCGATGGTTTAATAGCTTCAGCCTACGACATCAGTTGCTAAGTAACGAGTGAATGGTTGGATTTTACCAGGTAAGCAAGCTAAATAGTGAATAACGACCGATAAACCAATTGTTTTTTTGGTTAACTGAGACAATCTACCACATTTCGCTCATTCCGCTTTGCTGTGTACAAACAACAGTCGTTTAATAAAACATACATATAGATCTGAAAGATGTGATGCTAAGGCTAGATTTGTGACAGTCATTTAACCATAGTCAGTCACTTCTGGAAGAATCAGGCCACATGCCGACAGTTAAAGGGAAACCCTTTTATTTATATTCGTTAAGTGTCACCCACAAAAGTGCGAGTGCTCGGCTCCCGTGGTGTGCTCATTTTGAATCTAGTTGCCACGGTTATTTCCACTCTGCGGATGACTTTCTCTCTGGCTACAAGAAAGCAACTGATTAAGAAGTGTTGAGATTTTGCATCAAAGGTAGACATGGCTTGATAAGTTCTGAAAAAGGGACATTGTGCTGGATTTCAGGCAAACTCTGCATGAATAGTAGTCATTTTGGAACCTGCATATTCCACGTGTGCGATTGATCAGCGTGAACGAAATTTCAACGTATCAAAACGTCTTCTTTTTGCACTGGTGAATGTGTTAAAGGAAACCCTGTGTTTTAAATCCTTAAATGGTTGACTGTTTTATTATGCAGGTTGTGTTCCAACTTCACCCGCGTATAGGTTATGTGGGTAGTTTCTTGTATATGACGCGGCTCATTATTGCCAATCATTTGGGTACGAACATAAGCTTATAAGAAACAGCTAGCCTTTTTATAGTTACATGGCGTTCGTTTACACAACTGTGTTAGTCTTGGTGAATATTGAAAACGATTCCTAGGTGGGCACGGCAAACAAACTTCACTTTGTATGAAAAGGCTTTCTGCAAGTAGTTAAACTATTTACTGAGCCTCACTTGGCCCTATTTCAAGTAGTCACTAGGCAGAACTGAGCAAACTATCCTTCTGGTCTTATATCAACAGACGATCTACGTTCATGGGGGTAAAGCCAAGTTTGGTTGAATATTGGCAAGATGGCTGTACATGACATCAATATGGTCTATATCAGTAGAACTAAACTGTAAATTTTTCGTTCGTACAATAACTTTGGGACTTTATCATTTCGGACCTAAAGCTTCGTTATTCTTAAGAGGACGTCTCCTGCGTTTAAGCCCAGCAGACCACCTATAACAACACCACCAAAAATTATCTCATGAAGCCAAGTACTTTGACACCTCTGATAATCAGTGGTGAGTGAGGGATTGGCATATCAGAGATACAGTCTATCTGAGTCCCGCGTAGGAATATCTTGCAGAACTTCTTGATGTTCTACTCGTGTATGTAAAGAGTCCAGTAGTCAGGTACAGGAATCTGTTTTCTGACACAACAGTAGGCTATCGGTGATGCAGCCTTTCGATATGAACTTTGAGGGCACTCTTGGTTTAAGCAGTCCTGAAAAAGACTATCGATGTGTTCTCGACTAAGTCCTGATAAGGACCTAGGAGGAGCGTCGTTTCAAGGGGCAATTATTTGGTCTGGGTCTGGTAAGTCCCGTATCCGTACGAAAGGTGAACCGGACAACAAAAATCAGCAGGCAGACAGAAAATTATAAGGGAAACACAAGTAGTCGACTTACATATCTCCGTATTAATCAGACGACAGTCAAGCGTCTTACAATTTGAACATTCGGTTACGGCTGCAGAACCTAACCACCTCTTACCTTTTACTGCCTCACATCTGGTTCCTCGTCTGACGATATCAGTCTACGTGACCTTGGTCAGGGAATATTAAAGCCCATTCAGTCTAAGCTTGAGCAGGTCCGCTTCAACAACAGCAGATTTGAATTGTCAATAACATCTTGCAGAGGAAGGTTTCAATGAAGGCACACCCTTATGCAAAGAAAAGTTGTGCCGACACAGCATTTTGCTTCACAAGTGAGCTGATTTTAATGCATCCTCAGAGATCAGTGACATATGATGTCCAGATTATAATTTGTTTTGGGGTGCAAGGAGATGTTTGGGTTAGGTTAGGTTAAAGTGATGTTTACTCCATTCTGTAAGCAGTAGGTGCACTTTTGACACAGTCAAGGCTCACGAAATAGAGCTGGCTGCAGAAACACTGAACATCACTCGTTACATAGCACTGTTTGGATTCAAACGGAAGGTGTCTTGAGCAGAGTAGGGGGGAAGTATCTGGATGGTTCCACTTCAAGAACGGACGAATGTACAACACAGATTGCTGTAGAGAGGAAAAAAGTATTTTTTTCAAGGGTCCGAATGAATGTACCTAGTGTAATTAAAGTGCCTTGAGCTGTTGCTTCGAAATCGGGCCAAAGGTTCAGATCCTTCGAATAACAGCGTCGATGTTCTACTAGAATTCAACAGCATGAAGGCGCACACTAAGAAGGCGGTCATAGAGGGTACTGTGTGGTGTATGTTGGATCTGATATTTATTTTCTCTGAAGGTTAGCAGACTCTTTTTACTCATTCAGCAAGAAAGTTAGGATCAGCAGAGTGTAAGTTGGTCTCAATGTGAGGTTACGTTTGTCTGCATTTTGCAGCCGTTGGTAACACCAACATCGGGAAGCTGACAATTTCCGTGATGTCTATTAGAAACAGAGTGTTCGGTAACGGCCGTGGTATGGACTCTTCTGGTACTGCTTTAAGGGCCTGTGAATTCTGTCAGAGCTTCGTGTTAACTCATATTCAGAAACGCAAGTCTTCTTAGCAGTCAACAAGCCAACCTAGAGCGTCTCTCTGAATACCGAATGCTGACGGCTTGATTGATGATATCGCACAGGCTACCCTCACGAAGGCCTTGGTAAAGTTCGGAATCATCAAGTCGAAAACAGGGCCTCGTTGGATGTCTGAGTCCAGTAATACGGTTTGTGCAGCATGAACGACCTTCAATTAGTAGTCCGATGCGTTCTATCTGGTGTCCGGGGACATTTAATGGTGACATTGCCCATCATTTCAATGGTGGTGGAATGTGGCTAAACGAGCCTTTCACCCTACCTTATAGACCTGAACGATATCAACGGTCTTGCATGACCGAAAAATTGGCATCGTTCAGAAGGAAAACTGGAAAAGATCTATGAGTGCCTTGTTGAACACATTTGCGCATTCGTGGTGGACAGAGAGCCGTCGCCTAAGGTTTTGGCTTTGATGATTCTCTTTGCTTCAGGGACTTCGACTTGATTGAACCTGGTAGTAGAACTACCTTTTCAACTGCGAAATACACACCCAGCATAACCACTGCGTCCGTGCTAGTAGTGAGTATGTGATTTCTGAGAATCACACACGAGATGCTTGTTATGAAACGCGTATGCAACTCGACGAAGCTGTTGGTGTGTATGGAGTCACTAATAACTTCGACGGATATTTGTATGTTCTGTACCACAACTAACTCTGTTCACTTTTTTATTATAGACGTATATTCTTGATACGCGCACTACTTACTCTCAAGATGTAAGGCATTCCAAAATATACGCTTCAGCCCAATTAATTCATATGTGCGTCATCTGATTCACAGCACTGAATTCAATGGAAGCATGATGAACAGAGGTACCGAGAGGTGGATAATCTATTGCATTTTGGCCTCTGTCATAGTCCATCGCAAATCACTCATGAACGTATGATTCCATATTGGTCAGGTTGCCATATAAAGAAATTAATGAAGTGATTTCAATTGACATTTCACCTTGTGACAGCTGGTGGCCGAATCAAACGAGTCGCGCGTTTGAATCCAAACAGACACCGTAAATACTTCAACTATTGGTAGCTTACTTGTAACCGCTAACTCAATAACGGAGGGACGTTTTGGTTACGCTCACTTGCGCCCTGTTGCCTATGGTTCACGATCTCTAGGTCCCCAACGGTCGCCCAGAGTGTAACCGATGCTGGTTCACTTGGCCCGTTCGTATCCCTAAGGGAGTAACTGCGACTTCTTATTATTAGTACGCTGTTGTACAAACAGCGTGCCGTTCGTAGTAGTTTCTACAGAGAAGTAACATGTTTTTTGGGCGAGGGTGAGCGGTATGAAATATCTGACTCACTCGGTCCAGAAACCACGTGCTGTCTGAGCCCTGTTTTCGGATGTCTTCGTCCACTTGGAGTACTTGGGGAGGTGCCATGATGTAGAGAGCCGGGCTCCTCCATTTCTGTGAACAGTGTGTAGGGTGCAACTGAAATGGGTGCTTCTGAATCAGGGATTTCCTTCTGCGGCTAGTTTTACTGAGTAAAAGTGGCTTAAACTGGGAGCATCCAATGGTGACCCACACACTTCTCTTTGGTAGAATTTATGCGTTGGTGTGAAGATGATTACAACTCTCAACACGAAACGCCTTGTTATCTTCAGTAGAAGATAGTGGTGTGCTTGAAGAAGTGATGTGACTCTTGGGGTTACGCTCACTCCACCAATGAGGGCAGCGGCAAGTTATTTGGCGAGGATTGCGGTGAAGTTATAAACTGTCCCTTCTGAAGATTAAGAGGAACTGGCACTATGATGAGTACAAGGGACAGGCGTGATTTCGCTTTAGCACGTATGCTTTCAGGACGCATTTTGTCCCTGTGGTATATTACGGGGTATGGAGAACTAGGGTCTTAGGGCTGTACGAGATCAGGAAGATGTGGAACACGCTCATTATACAAAGATGACCCGCAGTAGTCTGGGGGACCACGAGATTGGAGCACAAGTGAGCCGACAAATCCGTGATAAAATGAGTAGCACTATATCTAACATTGTCTTCTTAAACAAAATCTTTCACTGCTTAACATCGTTTCGTTAGATGAACTTTTCACTTCTTAGAGATGTCATGAAAGATAGCGATATTCTCAACTTTAACCATCTCCGTTTTATTCATTGTGGCTTTAGTGATCAAAATCTACGGTATCCTAACCTGAACTTGCTAAAGGCTGTCTGGGATAGCCAAGGGAGTTGTAGTATTAGCTTTTGCACTAGAATTGAGCCTTCTAAAGATAATTCTATTAACCTATACTGAGATGTTTTTTGTTTTTCAGAAGAGACTATACGTGTGTATGTCCCCAATTTTCGCCGCTATTTCGCTTTTGCATATGCCTCCCCCATCATGTAAGGCAAGTCTTCTCTCGGTCTATCAGAGTGGGGTCGCCGCTTTTGTAAACACCTATTGAGACTAGACTTGTTGACCATTGATGGAAACCCGGAATGTTGGGATTTAAGCACCACAGGTTGCTGTCTGCTGTGTGATTCCAATTTTGGAGTGACCAGCTCAAATTTGCTACTAGCTGTCGGCCGTTTCTTCGGGTCTACTATGGCCGCATTGGCCTTGAAGGTTGCTGGTGGTTCCTTGTCACTCTTTTGAATGTGCTCGGTAAAGTTGCCTATGGCATGAGGTCAAGGGCAAGTGGCTATTTTCTACACAACCGAGAAGGAAAAGTATTGGAAGTTATGAAACGCCATCTAAGGTTAAATATTTCTCAGGAGAAATGACACCAAGTGCCAAGAGCACAATATCCATGGGTCTCTATCATCATTTATGTCGGTCAAACGCAAAGTATGTTTAAGCCTGAAAAACAAAGACAAGTGCAAATTCACTAGATGAAGAATTCGGGGAACCTAATGAGTGCAAGGAGCTGTATTGCTCATCGTGTTTCACACATAAAATACAGGCATAGCCTCATCGCTGAGAGTTCTCATGCGTTGTCCAAGCTCATTAGTTCAAAAGCGTTTAGAAATCAGATCGCGCAGTAGTTGGCGTTCGGGACTAGGAGTTACGGAACAGTTGGTTGACAGGCTCTGGCTGCAAAAGTATTACCTGTGAGCTTCCACCGGCAACAAAAACGAAATGTGTAGTTCATTTCGTGATCTCTGATTTTGTTTCTGCTCTACTCACACGTTCATGACGGATGTGCGTGTGTAAATTGAAGTTATCTTGCGGCCCGTTTTTTGTACAAGCAACTTGAAGAGTTTGCTGAAACAGCAGTCGTCAGAAACTTGTGAAAATACCTTCAGCATGTACGGTGCTTACCTACTTGCTTACTTTCCACAATCCTGAATAAATTTACTAGACTAGTCATAAACGAAGCTAAATTCAAAGGTCAACAAATGATAAACTCTGCATGTACAATGAGAATAAATTTACACTTTATTTCCTGTCAGGAAAGAAGAGACCACTGAGTTGTGTTTTTTTGTCATAATCCTCGTTGTGGTATTTTCCAAGTGAAATCATCCAGTATAGCTGGTTTTATCTGATGGCCTGGTAGAACATATTATCGTTCTATAGTGATCATCTAAGAGGTTTGTTCGAGAAACGAAATATTTATTAAGCACAAGGTTGCTATAACTTAAATAATTTATCCACTTGATATCCTAAACCAATCGACTAATTCAGTCCAAACTACGGTTTGCTTGAGTTGTGATCACTGCGTACCGTTAACAAACCTATCTATATCTAGTCACTTTGGTACAGCAGGTCGTCTGATGCCAATTTCCGTTATATGATAAAAAAGGAAATAGAATTACCAATGAGCCAGTTTTCACAATCTTATAACTCATGAGAGTTGAGTGCAAACGAGTAATGTCAGCTCACTTCTTCTAAAAATCCGTGTAAAAATGGCAGTCGATAGTTCTGAGTTGTAACCTACCTTTCGGTGTTCCGGTCTCGTGTCGTCGGTTCACGGATACCATCACATTGAGTTTTGAAGTCCGCGTTAGAAAAAGAACTGACGGAGGCAGGAATGTTGAACGGGGTTCTTGAAATCTGTTCATAGTGGATGCACATCCGTTCGGCTAGGAGGGTGAAAAGGAGACTTGTAGGGCATTTACACAGATCAGTTAACCAGACCAACATTGTCTGAACTGTAGCGCAGAATCAAAATCTGCTCTAGCTGAAAAAGAAGAACGTTGATCGACAGATTTGACCGTCAGAATGGCTTCCTAAATTTTTGCATGAACCGAGTTATTAAATAATGTATGGATGGTAAGCCGCATCTAACAATGTCTTTAATTCTGCAACTGTCCACAGTTTGCAGGAATTTCACCGCTCCAAAATAGGGAATTCTGTGGGACAGAATTTTTAATCATGTCTGCAGTCCACTTGTATGTGCGTAATTTTAGTGGAATAGATTGTAGACGCAGTAGCTGGTTTGTTTTGCCATACTTTGTTGTCACTATTCTATTGTTAATCATGCTGCTAGCAGGTGTTTGCTGCCAGACAGGTCGAACTAAATAATTATGAACGCCAGCAGCTTTTAGCTTGGTTTCGCCACCTATTTCAAAAATGAAATATCACAGCTTTCCTTTGTTAGATGAAAATATTTTAGTTTTTGATTGACCCGCCGAATTAACGCACTAACTTGAAGCTCGTCATCATGTGAGTATCAAGTGTTGCCCCCCTTGGATTCTAGCGTTTAATTCGAGATTTGCGTCACTTTCACGATTTAACGACTTCTTACTTATGTGTTTCTCACAAAAGTTTTGGTTCGGTCAAAACAAAGAAGTCTATCGTTTTNTCGTTTTTTCTTACAAAGCCGAATGATTTCCATCAATCAGACCTAACCTTCCCCGCAAGCAAAGGAGTGTAATGCGTTGTGGTTTACTCCACACCGACTTCAGTATCAGTTACAAGATCCATACTATACATAGGTATAGCAAGAACACACCGATAAGCGTTAGAGGAACATTTATGACAAAAAGGTATACTGCTGTTCATATTTGAAACTCTCTATGCTCACAGGGAGTGCAATCAACCCATCAATCTTTCTCAATCATACATACATGTATCTATTTGCAAACGCCGTGTGACCCGAGCCATAGGTTGACGGAGGTAAACGCGACTTAAAACTGAATTCGCCATATTAATTACAGAACGTGTGAATGTCTAAGTTTTATTAACCATTGGTGTGATAGTTGCCTGTTTTGAACAAAATGATTCTAGTTTGAATCATTGGTTAATATCGATAAATTAGAAAAAAGCCAATAGTCGCATGAAAAACGTCTCACGCAGTGACATGTCTTTCGCATCTCATCGGTTAC
>QNGE01003186.1:0-41713 GCA_008508345.1 Paragonimus westermani
TGGCAGGAATTTCTGTCGAAACCGTGATATCACGCCTTTAGAAGCCTGTAGTTCTACAGATTATTTTGATTCCGTTATACATGCGTCCGCACAATGACATACTCGCTGCGACAGAATGGCTAACGCACGCCTCCAATATGGCGTTAGTAGATCCTCTAAAGAAAGCGTTTGTTTGGTTTAGGATTGCCAAATCACATTCAGTCTTATTTTTACGTTATAACAAATCTAACACCGCCTTATTGAGCAAAGAACACACTTGTTGCTCATCTCTTACAGTTTATTTCACCTTGTCGTTCCCATCGGTATCGAACTCGAAGTGCGCGGTNTCTTACAGTTTATTTCACCTTGTCGTTCCCATCGGTATCGAACTCGAAGTGCGCGGTGAGTTTTGGGGTCAATTCGTTTGTTTCCATTGGTGGTCAGAAATGTTAGTACTACTACTACTACTACCACTACTATCCTTTATTTTGAAAAGCAGTTTACATATCTTCATTAGGAGAAAAGACAAGCGGTGATGCTAGAGATTTGTTAACAAAGAATTCAAAGGAAACCGTCTGCTAAGTGTAGTGTGCTGCATGGTTAACAACACGGAACAAATGACAAGTACTTCCATGAGAAAAGCCAACGTTGATTACTCAGTTGTCAAATGGAAATCACCTGTTTGATATGTTAACAAAGAGAGAGAATGGATAAAGTATCTCAAAATCAAGAGCTCTTCAGAGCAGAAGGACACTATCTCAGTCAAGACTCACGTATCGGGACGAGGAGATGTTCTTAGTTTGACAACTGTCAGAAGATAACAGCAGTCAGTGCCAGGTTCCCTGCATTGATGTATCATAGATTTTTTGGAAACCTCGATCAGTCAATGGGCACAAGTCAATGACTGCATAAGAAGGCAGTTCCAGTCGAAGAATCGCATTGCAAGAATCGGGAAACATGATACCATGAAAAAGGATGGTGATGGGAGAATGAGAAATGGAGCTCACGTCACAGCTCGTGTTATGGAGGGTCGACTGAATGGCGGCATTATGAGAGCCGGTCCCGTACTCCACAGCCCTGTCTGTCCAGATAAATTGACTTCGGTAGTCATCCACTATACCGGTGTCCAATACCACAGCAGCACCGTCGTGAACCGCGGTAACGTCGGGTTTGATGAACGAGCTCGCCCTTTATACTCGTAGCTCCTGGGAGACTGTGTAGCCCAGATTGCGCAGGCTTTTCGCCAGGTCTTCGGCCAGGCGGTTGTGCAGAGCACAACGCACATCATGGGCGATCCATCACAATTGGTGAATATGAGCGACGCTTTCTGTTTGACTGCATTTGCCACGAAAGACAAATGAGCGATCAATCCGGCCACCTCGAGTGTTCTGGACCCCTGTCCGAAGAATACCAAGTCAGAGCTTGGAAAAATACGGTTTGGATTCAAAAACCAACGACTGAAGGGTGGAGTACAAGGCACTTCTTGACGAATACGGCCTTTTAGCGTGTAGTAAAGCTGATCTATGTGCGCCCTAAGGGCTTCCTTTTTGTTCGCCACTACTACACCATAAACGCGCACCGGGACATTGACATCTCTCATGATAGGCCCAAATGAATCATCTCTGACCACGTTCCTCAGAACTAGACATTGACTGAAGAGCAATCTCTCCACTCGTGGTTTACGCGAGATAAGAATGGTGATGGACGAACTCGGAATGCCCAGACCGCCAAACCGAAACGGGATGTGGGTGCCGCTGGTTGGTGTTTTTGGGAAGATGGAGCCACTTCCAAGCAAACTGGCGAATTGTACAACCCACGACTTTTTAGTGTTTTTCGGTAGGCTCAAAACTAGCGAGTAATTCATCTTCGGGATTAGACGCTGTCTCAGAAGGTGTAGGCGCTGATATGGCTTCAGAGGCGTTTTAGTAGTTTCATTCGGCACTGTACGAAGCTGTAGTCGGTGATTGATGAGCGCTCTGCTTTTTCAGGTGAACGAATAACGAGATAAGACCGCGTCGAGGACGTTTGTGGTAATTACCGGGCCGAGTTGAATATACTCGTCAACGATAGCTGTTGTGTGGCGCTTGTGGTCGCCACAGATGATCATGAGTTTAGTCTTACCCATGTTTACTTCCAAGAGCACTAGCGGTGGCTGCAGACTTCTCGGAATGTGAAACCACTGACCAGTGTACCGTGGAACTGGTCGCCAAACTCCGGTCGAGAGAGAGAGAGAGCCAACATCTCATCTATTGATATGATGAATATGATATATAATGAACAGTGGGTCACCCTGGCAAACACCACGCTGGAACCGAAGGATGGAGCTTTCGAGCGTGGCGGAAACGTTTCGATAGGGATCAGCAGTGTAGTGTGTTAGAGGTGGAGAGACACCGAAAACCTGAGGCGATCTGATAATCGAATCCCGCGAGATAGAATTGAACGTCTTGGACACGTCAACGAAGATCGCTCAGAGGCTGGAAGATGTGGTGCATGAGTTCCTTTTCTGGATATCAGAAATGGCTACCATGGAAAGGGGCCTAAAGCCAGTGCTGGACTAACGGCCTCTCGAAGGGGTAATAATTAAGTTCACAGAACTCGTTGTCCTTCACATGATCAAAAATTGTTGGTGTAACGGTTTTAGAGAATGATGTAAATGAGACGTGTCACGTATTTGCTGCTGGAAGTGATTTTCACGTCAGAAGTGGGTCGCTGAATTTTTATTCGTCAACCGATATGGAGTACACAGGTTAATGCATCTAGAAGCAAACGAAAACCTCGGAATCCTATGTTCACTAGCCACTCCTTATTGCTATCCCACTCACAGATAATATTTTCATCACTCCTCGTGCTATGCTAATTTACCGGTTATTTTGAATCGCTAATTTCAATTGATATTGCTTCAAGAATGGCACTGCGTAGTGCGCTTGAGGTTTGTTACAGACAGTTTGATAGCGTCGCAGCAGATTAGGGCTCATGTTCAACGTGACTGCATATCAATAACCATTTTCACAAACCCACTGCTGCAACTCCATCTGTGCCCTTTATCACCATATGTTCATTAGCAGCTACCCATGAAGTAAATCCTTGGTTAAGCCACAACGATTTAAAACCAAGAGTCATCGGTTTCGCAGCGTTTCGACCCTCTCGGTTAGCCTTTATCAAGCGATTTAAATCAGAAAATTCACATTGTACAAGCTTCAAATGAGGTATTCATCAACTGGCACGTGCTTGTGTGTTTAACATGCGATGTGTAGACAGGCTACCAATAGACTGTATGGGTTCACGGTTCACCTGAAGTCACTGTGTGACGACCCCAGGTGCAAACAAGGCTAGATAGTTATTGTATGTTGTGTGTGTGTGTGTGCAATTAATCTACATGCGTGTAGACTGTTTGGGGTGGGATGGGTGACAGGGGTGCCATGCACCTTTACCGACGTGGTTTCACTCTTGTCCACCCAGTAAATCCTGCCAAACAATTGACAATTCCAGGCCATCGGAGCGATTCGCCGCTTGTGGTGTACCACCGTTCAGTAAGGCTTCTGCCAGTAGACGTTCTTTGTAGTTACGGAAACCACCATTAAACACAGTCGGATGGTCGAAGCCAACTTGGTGTTGATTGAGGATCGCGTGTGGAGCAATGGATGAATCGTGTTTTGATTTCCGGAGTTGCTCAGCGTTGGTAGGGGGCTTCTTCCCACACCTTGCATGTTCTTTAGTGCGTATTTCCAGTTGCCGGGAGGTCTGTCCAATGTACGAGGCTTCACAGTCTTTGCATTTAATTCGGTAGACAGTTTGACTGCTCCAGAACTGTTCGTTTCTCCCTTAGGTGAACTAACTTATTCATTAACGTGTTGGTGGCTTTTAATGCCACTCTGATATTGTACTGATTGAGGACCCGTCTAAGATCCTCCGATGTATTCCTTCTGTACAGAATAACAATAGTCGATAGCCAGTTCCTGTGCTTGTTGATCTTGTTGCAATGTGGCTCCTGACTTGGACATAGAATCTTGTCACAGTAACCGTTGGCTTTTAGTGTGGATTTTACAGTCTTGTATTGTTTCGAGAGCTCGTCCTCGGATCTGGTTAATGACAAGGTGCCGTGAAACAAAATAGATGCGACTGCTTCCATAGTGCACATAGGTTGATCTGAGCTAAAGCAAAGGTACCTATCAGAATAGGCATCCTTTCTGTGCACGCCTGCGTCCAGTTTGCCGTCGGCTCTTCTGCGCATTCTGCAGTCTATTAAACTCAGCTCATGGTCCACTGATTCGCGCTCAATTGTAAATTCGATGTACTGATAAAAGGAGTTTCTGTGCTCCGTGAATTTACCAATAATTTCTCTACGTATCACCACCAACGTATCATCGACATACCTCCACCAAATTCTAGGTGGACCAGGAAAGCTGGACAGCAATTTATTCTCTACATCTTGCATGAACAAGTTAGCAACCATAAGAGAGATCAGTAAGCCCATCGCCACTCCGTCTGTTTACTGACAGAGGATCCCCTTGAACGTAAAGAAGGTAGACCGTAAGCAATGTTCCGTAGCTTCTATAACTTCACTAACTGATGAATTTGTTCATTCAGCCAAACTGGCATCTCCTTCAAGAAGCTGGCGAATCGCCTCCAGACTTTCACCCACTGGTTACACCGCGACATTTTGAGTGTATCTTGCTCCTTGGTACTCAGGTTGCTTGGTTGAGATTTCTGATTTTTAATGATCCTGATGGTCTGTGCCCGGGCTCTGTTCGCGTCATCGATTGGCAACAACCGCAGTTGCTCCTCCACTGTCGGAATGACTTCCAGTGTATTTAGAGGTCTGAGGCTGATGCTGAAACTCAACCCCTTGTTCAGGAGTTTATCTTCGGCTTTTGACAGTGCATGATCGGACAGGTTTATTACGGGTTGGATAATGGTATCTCGTGTGCGTGATGTTGAACAGTCGCTTCTTTGTTTAACCAATGAAAAGATGTCAAACTTTTTCTGTTCTTCGTTTTGCTGTATCGTTCTGATAGAGAGCTTGCTGTCTCACAACATCTCGAATCACTAAGTGTATCAGGAGGTAGCAAGGATTCCAAATGATCATCCAATTGCCGGATATCCCTTCGAATCTGTAATAGTCGGGCAGAACAATTGTGGATTCGCAGACGAAGAAATGTACGTCCAGCAACTCGGGCGCCACGCCTAGATCGCTCCGGACCGTCGGGTAGTCTGACCCGTAAGGTTTGTGGCATGAGGTTTAATTGAATACACCGAAGGTTGAACACACGATAGTCGGACCAATTGACTTCAAGCTTGCACAGGTAAATCCGATTAACAAAAGTTAGTACTTTCGAACGGTAAACAGAACGGATGTGCGAAAACACATTGTGCAATTTGCTGATGTTCATTAAGTAAATCGTTGGTTAAGCCACGAGTTAAAACCAGAAGGTTTACTTAATAATCTTTTCAAGTAATCTTCCAAGTAAGTGAGTAATCTTTTAAATAATCTTCTCAAGTTGCTCTCAACCGCTTCCCGAAGGCGGTAGTCGCAAGCAGAAGTGGTGCTGGAGCCTAGGCTGTTGTAACACAACAGAACTTTCAAACTATATCTCTATCGTTCACTTTCCAAGGCTGGTGAAGAGAGACGGGTATCAGAAAGAAAAAACTACTTCAGGTTGCTTAGTGTAACGAATGGGTCCAATAGGAATAACCGAGAGAGTGAAAAGACAACGCCGGATGGGTAGGCTTTAGTCAACCGGAAAATGTGGCATGTGGTCTGCAATATAACGAACGGAAGGGTCGATTCGAATAGCAATATATGTGTGGGACTCAGTTGGATAGGGAAGAGGAGGATACGATATAGGAACAACATATGACAACAATCTCCAGTGTTCCCGTTGATGTGCTCATTTTGTAACTTCTGGTGTCATGGCCTTCGGTAACATTACGGTCTAATTAACCTCAAAAATCTTTACTGGAACTAACATGCAGTGGCAAATCTAGTCACTGCAACATTCAAGCCCCTTTTTATGATATCAATCCAGACAACTCTGGTCTACCACATCAGAAACCAAGCGCAACTTTGCGTGTTCTATGGTAGTCACTGCCTTTTCGATAGTATTGAAACATGATAAAAAGTGTGATACATTCTGGTCTCATGAACAACTCTGGTCGCGTTTCGGAGCGACCCTCGAAAAGCACAGAACCGAGAGAGCATCATGAACAACTGCATTCTGACTAACCGTAGTTGACACCCATCATCCTGTAGTGGTTCTCTGGTTGACACTCTGATTGCATCTTATATCGCTGGTTGCAAGATGAACCGATATCGGCCTCCCTACTGTGGTTTTGGAAGTCCCTATAAAGGACATTCGAGTGCTTTGTCCTACCCACTTGGAATACGCCAGTTATCGTTACCACTGGGCTTAATATACCCGCCTAGTCGCCCAGTCAAGAAATGACCTTCAACCCATCCCACCTGATCGACACCAAAGGCGCGTTTGATGTGATGCCGCTTCGTGAAAGTTAGTGACTCAGTGCTGAATGAGGAGGGCTCCAAACTGCGGCGAGCTGTGATTTATCACAGAGGTTCAGAGAATTGAACAAAGTACATGTCTGATAAAATCAGGTGTCGAAAGACGATGTCAGCAAGCTCTGATTATGAACACGAGCATGCATACCGTCCATAGGATGGGGGTGATTGTTCCTCAGGCAGTATATCTTGTGGTGTCAGCTCTGGAATCGTAGAGAACGGGCAATGTCGATATCAACACATTAGTGACTGATACTGCTGCTGCTACACCGAGCACTGTTCGCTGACGCTGCAACCGACTGGCGTACAGTGCAAGGTGGACAGCTGATGACCTGGTGTAGAGAAGTGAAATCGTTCAAGAAAGGTTGACCACTGTAGATCGGGTTCGTCTCTCGGGCTGGTTTGGGACGTTAGGCTCAGTGGTGTGAATGTTGTTGTTCGTCTGAGTTGTCTGTGAAGTTAGTGCATTTAATGACGCGAGACAGTGAGAGCCATAAGGAAGCTGGTGCTGACGCTTTACTTTCACTTACAGCTCGGTGGTTTGTTTGCAAAGTGTAGACACCTTGATATTGAACATGTGAATATAGACGTGGATGTTTTTATTAGTTAGGTCTCTTCCTGTCCTCTTCTTTGTTCTTCCTATACGACGTTTGCTTTTTTTCTTCCTTCATGATTGTATGGCTGAAGTATTGCTGTCTATGATGATGATATTTCTGCTTAAATGAGAAAGTTCAGATCTGGACATGAAAACACCTATGCTCTACCTCAGACTATCACCATCGGCGCATAGACATCTTGTGAACCGAATGATGCATAACTTTAAGCCGGTCTCCTTGGTACTTTCTCTCTCCACACCGTTAATTATGCTCACTCCGAAGGCAACCCAAACGCCGGCAACGCTCATGCCACTCACCTATGCTAAATAACATTATCAGTGTTTTACCACAGATTCGATTAATCACGGAACCCCAATCCGGAAGGCGAACACGATCTGCATTATCTGATTTACCGATAATTGTCTTCAGTTGTATACGACTACTCACTTATCCACTCCGCTCTTTATGCCTGTCGGCTGAGGTATTGATAACGATCGTTAGCCGTGAAATCCACTCCAAGCAACGGTCGTTCATGGTTTTGGGTTATCAGGTTTATGATATTCGAGGTCTTAATAATCAAATAACCAGTATCATTGATTACCTCTTACTCGACTTCCGAGCACCAGATCAGTGTTGTCGAGGTCGCTTGCGTAACCGCTGTCCAACTACTTCTTTATTTAGCTGAGGTGGCTGCTATTTGCGAGTGGCAGTCATCTGTCTGCTAACAAGACCAAATGGTCCTCATCTGAAACTGCTGTGGTAAATGATCAATTCCTTCGTGTGTGTTTGTGTGTGCATGGTTTTTCTCTTCTTCACTACTCTTGTTTGTTTCTGTTATGTAAGCACTAACACTGCAGCACGGGCCTGATAAGATGCAAAGAAATCGGACAGACAGTAAGATCGTATAACTCCGCTGGATTTGTCTCCCACTTTTCCAATCCAAACCGTTCCCGACAACTCTCCGCGTAACTGGTGTTCCGCGGTTATTTTTCATTATTTCATCGTATCCAGTTGGTTGCATGGAGTGACATTCGGAACGTGTGTTCAACCACTTACCAGCTTTTATGATTCTGAAAGTCAGGATTTCCTCAATCGTCTTGACAGGAAGCCGGGCATCGATGAATTGCGATGACACGCAATCCCTAGAGTTGTATTGAGGCACATCACACTGATCTTTATATCAAGTGTTTCAAAAATTAACAGTGAGAATATACCGGATGGGTATTTGGTGACATAACATTACCTTGTCCAAAAATGGCCGAATGTGTCCTATCACATCACCTGTATTCTGGGCAGTTCACTCCGAAAATTTGCTAGGCCAGTCTAACCTGCTGCTACACAACGGCTAAGGTAGGATCAAAAAGCGATGACTTATGTGTGACTGTGTTGGACAGTAATTAGCTTAGAAGACGCAGACCAGACACCGCAAGCACATGGCTGTTCCTCAACCGTTGTGTGAAAGTGATAATGCACGTTCATATATCTTTTCCGTCTGTTCCAGTCGACAAATTGTTAAGTCGTAGTTGCTGTATCTTCAACGCAAATATCTCGGCCGGGTGATTGCTTAGTTGGTTTAAAGTCCACGGCATGGATCCAATCCTTGTGATCGCAGTTGTCGTCGCTTGCCATGTAAAGCAACAAAATGTTTATAAGAACAACAGTGATGAGCAAGGCAACCAGAATGATCAGAAATGTCGTGAACAGTCGAGAGGTAATCTTCTCTTTGTTGTTGCCTGTTCGGCCTTTGCTCCGCTATGGTCATTGGTGACTTAATGACTTTGACTACTTTTCTGATGTCTGTCCCTCGATTTTCTGATTAGAGAATGCTTTTAGGATGTTTGTATCCACCTTTAAATACCTTGCAATTTTCTCCTCGTGACACGTTGTTGGAGCGGAAATGAGTTGCTTTTTTAGACCCGTCTTTTGGTTTGCCTTGGGTGCAGTTAACGGGGACCGTCACATTATTTTTGGTACCAGGGTTTTCCGTGTTAATTGTCACTAGGAGAGGTACCCGATTTCCGTCAATCACATTATTATACCGTGTACGAACCAACGTATTCTGTCGAGGTTTTACAACAAAGACTTGTTTCTTGAGGCCGATCATCAGGTCAGTTACAACCATAGATATGGTACTAGTTGCCAGGACGAATTAAAAAGTCAATTAATAGGACAAACTACATGGTGGTTGTTCCAAATCCTGTATTCGATCGCTTATAAATGCGGAGGCAAGGGTTGCAAAGTTCGGTACCATTGACATACACGAAGGTCACCATTTAGAGTCCTATCATCTGTGATCGATCTTTAGATGCAAAGTGAACGAACTGACGAGCGTTTCAATCATGAACAGATTCCAAATCGGTCGAATAAGCTACGGTAGCAATGCTTTATTCATACTACTGTTCAGTCGCACGCATGCTCCATCGGATAATCATTTTGAGTTAGAACCAGTCACTCAGTATTCATAGAAGTCGATTGATACAGTAAATTTCGTTTTTCAACTTTAACGTGATAGCCGGGTCGAGTGGACGCAAACGCGTGGTTTAGTTATGAACCAGGTGACTCCGACTGCTATTTTATTCTCTAGTTCACTCACTTGCACCTCCATAAAAGATTGCAATAATCCTGACTTAAATTTGTGCCCGACCGACCGCATCGTTTTTGAGTAAAGTGTGTTGAGTAACTGTTCCGTATGGTTATTATTACTGGAGAGTTTTTTAGCCTGTGAGACACCAGTGATAACTTTCTGCTGCCTTTGCGATCGTACTTATTACAAGATTATCATTTTGCCCTGACGGAACATAACCGCCAAAATGAATTTAACTGTCATATTGAATCTTTTTCCCTCGAAACTGTTGCTGTCTCGAATCATTTTCGGTTCATATTTTTAGAAACCAAATCGTGCTTAGCAAGCCCATTGTCGACTGTTGTCTTCAAGGTAAGTTCAGTAAACTAACTATTAGAGAATTTTTGTCGAGTTAGGGTTACCTGGTCTCCTATGTAGTGCACGTCTACTTTTTATTGTGGGATTGGGGATTCGTTTATTGCGATGTCGTTTCACTGTAGACCACAACAGCTGCGATGCTACAAAAGATTTTGGCGCTCACAAAACTGGGTTTTGTGGTCAGACTCCGACAGCATCTGCAGTTGCCAAGATGCGATGTTTCACACCTCCGGCGTAAACACGTGTGACGCGATACACTGATCTAAATATTTCACCCACTCCGGCTCTGCGGCCTGAATCCATCGGACGAGTTAAGGTTTGCTACGGTGATACTTATTTAGTGTTCGGTAATCGCCTAAACAGAGTGGTTTTCGCAGGTTCTCTACGATATGCGTCTTGTTGCGCAACAACTGTTATCTCCACGGGGATCAGAAAAACGGGTGAATACTAGGATGACAGCACTATTGAACACTGCGTCTTGACTCATCAATAACACAGGAAGACGTACATCGTGTTATGTTAACATTTCGCTGATTCTCAATCAAGGGAGGAAGACAAGTAAGAAAATAGTAGCAACAGCAGAACCGGTCAACAAGTGAGCCGTGTGTTAACGAAGGACTCGTCAGTTCCAATGCAAACAAACTACTCGAGCTAATAGTTGGTGCACCCACATTGACGGACAGCGAGCACTGAACAACATTCCATCGGAGATTGTGGGTAATTTAGAATTCAAGGTGCGCTGTGATACGTCAGAAGGGTTGTCACGGTCAACAGCGTGACCTGTATTATGTGCCTCGCGCTGGACGAGGCAGGATTTCAGTTCATTAGTTCGGTTGTCATTGTGTGTTGCGTCATCGCGCACACCAACCACTTGAGCACTTAGGGCTCCACGAAATCGGTTGCCCTATGGAAATGTGACCGGAGTTCTAACCCCAGTCGTGGCAAGGTTGTGCACTACTGACGAGTTCTGATAAGAGAGAAAATCGAATATAATGCTTTCCAAAATATGATGACTGAAAAGTCTATGGAAATACGATGGCTGCTTTCAAGTGTGGAACTTGTTCAATCAGTCGTTGAGGAACAGGACGTCAATCGCTTTATTAGTGTATGTACATGTTAACCCGAATCCATGATAAATATAATCATAATTTTGGTCTGTTCTCGCTATTTTGGCCTGGTTCTTCTTTGAGAATCACTTCCTGTGGGATGTTTAATAAAATTAAGCCTGTGAAAAGCCGCACCACAGGAAACTGAAAATGTACTATATTCTAAGATTCTATGCTTTTCAAAAATGTTGGCAAACGGCTTGTTTACAGGTAGTGTACAAAATGGAGATATTAAAACTAACTTCAAGCAAAACTCTCCAAGTATCTACTGTGTATGATGTATGATGAAAAAAGTTCACCAATACACATTTAGAATCCTCATATGTAACACTGTTAATATGTACCCTTTCTTAAACTTTTAAGGCGCGTTCCCCAATCTGATTGCACATTATAACATGGATTCCACTATTGCACATATCCACAGTGTAACAGGTATCCAATTTTGTTAAAACCTGTCACACTCCACCTGTGCAATAACGGTCTTTATTCATAACACACGAAACGGAAAAGTTTAGTCATTACATCATCATATTGGTTTTCCATCCTGTAACTGATTGGTTAGTCTAAATTTCGTAGGGTTTACAGCCTCTTTGGCCAAGGAATAAGCGGAAGCAGATCGTCAAAACATTTCTTTTCTGTCTGTCGGCACCATTTTTGGTATGCTTAAACGATTGAAGTATTAGCATGTTTATGCTACTTAGTTGACATGGTGGTTTATATCGTACGCAACTGCATTCACCTCTCTTCTTCTGGGGGAGTTGTCTTCATCATCCTCACCACAAACAGCAGTATATCAATGGCTCTCACTGATGCTTAACTGCCACTGTAATTACGGGGATGTATGTTCTAGCCCCCAATTGTTCCAATTACCGGCACATTCAAACTACAGATCGGATGCCAAATTCACTTCGCCATTTCAACATTGACAAATGTCCGTAACACGATGGATCGACTGTCCCTGGTGACACGAACGCCAGATGTTTATCTGTTCACGTATATTTAGTCCTGAAACAAAAGTACACCATATTTTATAAGTTTGCGTCCGGTTAGATAAGGAATTCTCACATCAGTAAACTGGAACATCACCACACACTGAGTAACCCTTAACACCATTAAATCTGCGGCCCGTGGGCAAGTTTACATGTTCACACGCTTCAGTCCTGTCATTATAAGTTATCGGAAGGTGACTGCACTGAAACGAAGCTTCAAACTTGGAGGTTTATCTAATAACTGACCGTGCCATAAGGCTGTCATCTGGACAATTTGCTGAAACACTGAAGTATCCAATAAGGAATGCCGTTCGAACTATGGTGATTGGAATAATTTTTTCATACTCCCCCTTGCTTTTGTCTTCCATGGTCGTTCAGTTGTACAGAGCTCTCTCAGGTAGCAGAATCAGTTCCAGTCTATTGTTTATTGGGCATTGTCTGATCCTGACCTATCCGCAGACCGACGAGAATGAACCCGACTTTCTTTCACACAGTCAGTCAAATTCGCTTCCTAGCTCTTGTGAAAACCAGCACCTGTATTTGTTACAGCTCCGAAGCCTCGCTTAATTACCCAGTCGGTTGATTCCCGTGCGGCGTTCTCCGCCGCCTCAGACCGAGTGCCGGTTGAGCTACAGATAAACACTGAATCTGGTCACCTCATTAGCTAACGGACTCATTGAACATATCCTCATTGAAAGGTCTGCTCAGTGCTCAGTCGCACGATGGGCAAGTGGACAATGATGCTTACCGTTCAAACCTTGAGACTTCCCAACTGTGGTAGACCATGAGTTCGTCTTCATTCATCATAAAATCGGATAGATTCCAGTGCTACACACTCGTTTAACCCCGGAAACAAGTGTGCATCAAAAACCAACCAGTGAGCCAACACCTACAAATTTCTCTGACCAATCGAAACAGTAACAGTGTCCGACTTAAATCTGACTCGCGAACGGCGTGCCACAGTGTATAGTTCCGTACACATAAAAAATGTGGGAGGTGTCGCCAGTGGACGTAGGAATATTTCGAGATATGCTCCCTCTCAAAGTACTGCATTTCAAGTACAAGAAATCGTAAGAAGTATATCGAGTGGCTTCGGGAAATGGCAAAGCTGGGCGCGTTTGAGAAGTGCTGCATTTTAAGGGTGCCGCAACGGAAAAACTTGAGCTGCGATCAACCGTCCTTGATGTTCAATTTTCCACTCATCACTAATCAAAAATCACTGAACAATTTTGGTGATATGTGATCCCAGGTTGCAGAGAAGTCCTAATCGTTAAGTCATCGGTTGGAGCTAACAGGACAGTTACTGTGTCTGCTCTTGATGCGATCGGGCAATTTGAACATCACTCACAAGCGAATGTGGTTAAACGTGCACGTATGATGGTTCATTCGCGCCTAATGTGAGGTCGGTGGCACAGTGATCAAAACAGTTGTTGCAAGAAAGCGTGATCGAAGTTCTAGTCCCGGCCTTGAGAACGATATACACTATTGACGAGCTCTAACAAGGGCGAAACTCGAGTCTAGTGCTTCTTTTCAAAAGGGGCTGACTGGAAAGTCCATGAGAGTATGACAGCTGCGATCACTTGTGAGTGATGTTCAAATTGTAACAACCAAAATCCCTACTACTTATCAGTAGACTTCAGTGTATTACTGGTAGAAGCTTTGATGGTATCTCTTGAATACCACTCACGCTTGACCGCAGAATTCCTGTCTGAGGAAGCTTTTTAGCCTGACCCTTTCGAGAAGAAGCATTATACCCTAGTTCAAAAGTTGCCAAAGCTCATCAGTGCAACATATACTTGCTGCCACCAGGGTATGAGCTCCGGTCACGCTTTCATGAAACAAACCTGTTGATCTTGTGGTAATTCAACATTTCAAGACACCCGTTTGCAAACCACAGCAGGCCATAGTTTGGGGTGCACCAATCAGAACTACTCGACTACAACCAATCGTGAATGTTGTGATTACCTTGATGCTAATGACCCAACAACTGTCAATCAAGAAAGCAATGCGCTTTTCAAACACTTAAAATTTGATGTGATTGGTGCAACGCTGTTCCCATTGTTCAACCAATTAATCTACTCATTGCTATCTATTGAAGTCAAAAGGTAAACGCTGGTAGATGTTACCATTTTGTGGTGGCTCTTCAACGCCAGATAACCAATAACATTGAACCTTTCAATATTACCTCTAAAGTACTTTGGGAAAGCATGAACAAAGAAATGAATATCATGCAAACTCCTGTCTAGTTCACCAAAACACAAACTGACAGGGTGGCTGGTCAAGATGTCAAAGGCAGTCATTCGGAATTTTGACTGATGTGGTATCAAAGCCTCGCTGGAGCATATTGATGGGTTGGGCTGAAACTATCAAGAATGAACATACATTCTTCATGGATGTTCAGCCTCCCTTTTCCAATGTTTCTCCCGTGGGAACCTATTGTCATTGTGTGCGAACTAATAGTTTCTAAAATCATCACTCTGTCCTTACCGGTAGACCATCTGAAAACATTACTTCTCCCGTATGCTGGGAACGTCGGCTTCAATCTCCACGGCACATCGTACAGTGAAATTAGTGATGTAGGGGTGAGTGTGCTCACTTATTGAAATATTTTCTAAGATCATGGTAGAAAGACGGCCAACCAATAGGATTTCAAAACTGTCATACTACAGACGGTATGTAGGCAGTTGTTTGGTCTTCTCAATGATCGGGAGCCAATTAGACAATTTGTCCTGTGTCTCAGTGTGTCCAGTCTAACCTCAAGGTTACATGCGAAGTGGAGAGTGATAGAAGTCTATCCTCTCTGGAACCGAAGTCAATTGTTTAAGCACATGAAGAAGTTCGGAACAAAAAAGTACAAATAGTGGTCAGAAATATAATTAGTAATAAACAAATAGGATTCATGGAACAGTAAAAGGTAGTATTTATTTAAAATGTCAACATAGTCTGGTCAATATATGCACTTCACTAGTTTTAACTTGGTGAAACATAGACGTGGCGTGGTAAAAAACATTGTTCATCAGAACGCACAGCATCTGCAAATCCGACTGCGTTGCCGAACAGCTAGGAATGCTCACAGTGAACCGAGACCAAAAGGCAGTAAGAAAAATGAAGTACTTGGAAAATTATTGTACATTGCCCTACCCTTCAACGTGGATAGTGTGATGTGGTAGGTAACCCGATGAACTGTTCTTTCGTTGAAGCAGATATTCAACGATGCGGAACCGTGAGTACTTAATCATACACGCAGGCCACTCAGTACACTTAGTAAAAAACGTCACTCCATTGGCTCCAAATCACACTGTCTATACCGCCCATCGTGTAACTACGGCGAAGGTTATGTGGACGGAACTGACATATGGTTGACCTCAAGAATGAAGGAAAATGAACCCAAGTAAGTACAGGGAACCGTAAGCCCACAACTTCTTCGGCTGGCAAACCCGCCGGTGGACGTGGGGTTGACCTCAGTCTCCCTCATCATACTGCGTCACAACCCACGGTTCATATTATTTATTCAGGGAGTCACGGTAATCCGGTTCAAACTTGTGTGGTATGTCCAAACCTTAGACTGCCATGAGCCTAAACTGTAATGAGTGTCGTTCAGTTCACTTTGTTTGGCGTTTGGTGCCCTTGTTTTTCCCAGCTACTGTAGACGATAAGCTGTAAATTGTGTACTGAAGGACCAAACGAAATATTAATGTGAGGAGGATGCTCTTTCTTACTGCACTATTCCTGATTAATCAGGTGGAAGAGATACAGAAAGGAACATCAAAGTGCGATTGGACAAGAAATGGTGTTTCCCGTACATGAACTTCGCATCATCAACTGTGTCATTCAGAAGGTAGCCTCCAATGCAAATAGATGCTTGTGTTCGAGGTGGTATTGAAACCGGTCACCCGCATCGATGTTCAAACCAAACAATCACGTGACCAAATACCTGAGCTGCTTTCTTCCAAAATCAGCTAGCATAGCGCACCCAGTTCGGTAGCTTATATATAAAGGAGTCGTGAATGTGGAGCGACGCCCAGAAATCAGTGTCCGATGAGATAAAAAAAGAAAGGTTGAGTTCGATTGCTCTAGTTTTGGCATATTAAAATCAGTGCTCACAATCGAAAGTGGTTAAGCGTTCAGATTCGATAATTCGGTCGTGCCTAATGTGAGATGAATGGCGCAGTGGTGAACACGGTTGCCTCATGATTGGAATGCCCGGAGTTCAAATCCCGGTCGTGGCAAGGATATGCACTACTGACGAGCTCTAATAAGAGCGAAACTCGAGTCTAGTGCTTCTCTTCGAAAGAGGCTAGCTGGAAAGTCTATCTGAATGCGAACGCTGCGATCAAATGTGAGTGATGGTCAAATTGAAAATATTAAAATCCACAGCCTCCTCTGATAATCCAATGTGAAAACAGTCAGTCAGGCCTTGGGACTGTGCTACCACAATACGGGAGATCGATTGACTACAGAAGCCGGAGTTTCTCGACTGCAGTGATTTCTGCTCTGTAATGTTTCAACACGTACACATTCGGAAGAAAGACATTGGTACGCACAGACCACAAACCTCTTGTAGCAATAATGTAGAAGCCAATGTGTGCCGCGCCCGACGTCTACAACGGGTGATGATCAGGCTACAAAAGTACGACTGTGAGTTAGTCTACCAGCCCTGAGACCAACTGCACACCGTTGATACCTTCGCGCCTATATACCCGACGCTGCGACTGAAGATTCTGAGTTCGAAACAATCCCATCAGTGGACTACATGGTGGCACTGATGAACGGAGGGGCTGGAGCTGCAGAACGCAACGGAGAAGGATCATGCAATTAAGAAGCCAACCCGTGTGATAAAAGGTGGCTGATCGCAGGATAAGAAGGATCTGTCTGAAAAACTGGCAGTATTTTTCAAGGACCGCAGTCAGTTTGTTTAAGAAGGAATAATCTTTAAAGGGAAGTTGATAGTCTTCCCAAATGGTTTCCAGCGGAAGTTCACTGAGCACATGATTGGGTGAATGGGTGTGTTCGGAGAGCAAAGAAAAATTACCATCATGCATATTTGTACGGCAAGACAAAGGCGTACATAACGAAGTGTGAAATTTGCAGAACGCACAACTCAAATGAACTGAAGGAAACAATGCTGGTAACAGAACTTCCATAAAGATCATGACAACTAGTTGTAGCCGATATATTCACAAACGGTGGGGAACAGTACCTGGTCATCGTGGCCTATCTCTTGGTTTATTTTAAAATTGAATGGCTAAACAGCCCCACCGGAAGTGCAGACGTCGACAAACCGAGTGTTCAGTTCACTGGTTCTGGGATACCCGAGGTATTTTTTTCTGGCAATAGCCCTCACTTTGTGTACGCTGCATTCAATGCGTTTACAGATAAACGGGAGTTTGAGCATCGAACAAATGGGTGCTGAAACATTACCATAGATTGTCTAAGAGTCGGGGGCAGATCCGTATCTAATACTTCTCGAAAGAAGAAACGTCGTATGAGACCACCCGATACACTGCGACGCAGCCGATGTCTGATCGAACGAAGTGGACAAAATTGCCAGTAGCATCTGATCTGTTCCCCGACATATTAGACAAGTTAAATGTTCAAGATAACCTACAACGACGCAAAATGCAACAAAATATGTACTATGGCCGCGGAGCTCTCTCTCCACCTGCTTACGGTGTTGCTGTTATAAACCGCCCTGTCATTCTGTTAAGCGGCAACTATGAGAGTTTGGCGACAGACACGAAGTAATTAGACTATGGTGACTTTTCTCAGTAAACATTCTCCAGTTTAGAACTTACCCAAAAGCCAGTGGTGGACATTTGGATTTGTAAGCTAAACAGGAACATTCATCCACGGGTAGGTTATAACGAACCCACCACTGGGTGCACACTATCTGTCCGCTTCGTTTCACCAATATTTCCTTGGATATATATGCCGAAGAATGAAACCAGCCAACACCTTCTCCTTTGATAGACAATGGGCTTCTACTCAGGTCGTTCGCAATCCCCCTGTAACCTAAACAATCGACTGATTTGCCTTTATTTTCTAAACCGTTCGCGACAAATTCAGACGTACATAAGTTTTCTCAGCTCCTTCCGTCGTGTAAGCCTCACATGAATCATATAAATCCTTATCAGTTCTGATGTCCACTATCAGTCACCAATCACAATGGATTGAAAAAAACGCAGAAGGGCATACGAAATGAAACTGTTCAATAGGGCATCCACAAGTCATGATTCACTCTCACGGGAATGAAAGTACCGATTCTCAACCAACTTGGGGGAGACATCAGCGCTTACCGCCAGTGTTCCTGGCGAGGTCAATTGGTAAATCAACAAAAGTCTGAGAGAAGTATGCAGGGTTTTCACCTGAGCTAACTTCGACCAGTGCATAAAAGTACTCATATGCTATCTAACAACTTGGCTTCCACCCATGCAACTTCCATCGGAGTTGTATGGAAGTATTTTCCACTGACCGAGTACTTGAGCTTGTTTATAGTTTCTTGCTCCCCATTGTGGATGCAATTCAACAGACGTCCCCATTCCACTTTACGTAGCATTCATCTGTATAGAACTGAATAATAATCACGTGTGCGAAGTGTCACCAAGCTAATGCTTATTTCGCAGGACAAACTGTCATACATAATACCCGGCCCAACATAAGTACTCATGGTAGTGGTAATGACCAGAAGGTTATTGCCGTTGCCTGGGCAATTCATCCACGCACTACCATAGAAAGTACAAACAGACGCGTGGGCTTAAACCGGAACTTCTGTGGTGCAGAGGTTGATCAATCAACAGAGTGCGCGAATGAAGACTTTCTTGTGTCAGGTTCCCTTAAGAATGCAGATGAGGGACAAATACGAAAAGGAAATTCTCTGTAGCCTCATTGTTAGCCACTTAGGCAGGATATTGAGAACGGTCAAAAACTTCACTTAACAACCGAGATCATGAATACCGAATCAAACAGAGGGTCTCCTCCTTTTGAAATGCTTGGTCAAAATTGACAGTTATTAAGCCGTAGGAAACTGTTATCTGGGTTGATGGAATTTAGGTACTTAATCATTCCCACTTATTTAGCCAACCTCAATCTGTTCTGAAATCACACTCGCGGAAGAGCAATATGTGGCCAGAAGGCACGCGCAACTGTTGTTGTTACCTCTGTGAAAGGTTTTGACTAATTTTAGGTTACAAATTTCCACTTCATATTTTACTTATAAGCGAACCGTTTATCGAAAACCTTAGAATGTGACGCAATTTCAGTTTCCTAAATGTACGACTTCTCAAAAATTAGAGTGCATTTATCAACCTCGACGTGGTTAGATGGTTGCAATCATTTACCTCAAGTCTTCAGTACAACCTGACTTATAAAGGCGACGTTCAGTACACAACACGATTTGCCAATCCACTAGGTCCAGTGTCCGTGTCACCCACTCTTTCCAACGTACGCATTTCCTTGTTCATTGTTTCGCACGGACACTGTGACAGCAAAATAGTCAGACGTGAGAACGAGGTGATCTCAACGAATACTGTTGGTGTGAGCGTAGACACAACCGCGCACCGTGCTTACCAAGCGGGGAAAAATCAGAACAGGAATCTAAGCGGCACTAAGCAATTTCAATTTATTGGAACAACAGCATTTACGACTGCTATTAAGCGACAGGAGTAATCACGTTTTGATTGGCCGGCTTATTGCTGTGTTGTTCCATGACCTTGCATCTAGCAACTCGGTTGTTTGAAACAGATACGCAATCAACAGCAGCTAATCGCTGTCTACAATTGGTTAGCGCCGGTTCCGCCATAATTCCGTCTGTAGCTAATTGTGCGTGAACACCGATTAACTGAACCTCCTCGCAACAAGAAACCGCTCCAGTTCAAACTCATTACAGACATATTTGACAAACAATAAGGAATTGAGGCGAAACCAAAATATTATGCGTTGATATTGTTAATTGATTGCCCCACCATAACAATGTACATTAACACTCGGTACGCAATGCCACCTCAGATATGTCACAACTTATCCCGAAAGCCAACTATCGCCATGTCTAACCTACGAATATGAGACTGGTGGAAGAGATGGTGTTAACCAATCACAGTGTAACAGGCCGAAAGTCATCAAACAAGTTGAACACGCGGTACTGATTCCGTTTGCAGTTTATGCGGACAAAGAGAACAGAGGGAACGTGTACATAGTGGAGGAAGGAAGTGATGAATCGAAACAAAAAAAATGAATAAGACAGAAAACATCGAATAATCTGAGGCACTCGATCAATTCTCTAACAGGCGCGTCCCTTTGAATCCGAGCTCAACAGGATCTGTGAACAGAGAGGAGGGAAGGTAAAGCATGCGATAAAATGAATTCGTTGGTAATACACATCTGTTTAACCCCGCACACATCATGACTAAATTTCTGAGTGTCCACCTCCCAAAATGGCAATCGAACAGTTGGATCGTGTTGTTTATTTACGGTGCCAAATCATTCGAGAACCTGCTCAAACCACAGTAACATGGTGCAGCCCTAGTGATGTTTTTCCTTGAAGCTATTTTAAAGTTGACCGTCAAACCAAATCAATCGTTTGTAAATTAAACACGGTTGATGAAGCTCGCGAACGGACGCTATAAGTAGAAGTGAATGACCACGCATTACACACACCAAACAACGATCCGTGACAATGTGAACAAGGTGTGCTGAATTAGGTTCCCAAACCTTGACTGCGAAATGGTCCGCAAAAACAAAGACAGAGCTCATATGAGACTTAAATCTGCACGTAAGAACGAGGGCCGTACCAAATTGGGATAAACCGTGAAAAACCCATCCAACGTGCATTTGAAGAAGACAGAAAAAGTCCTGGTGGAAAATTTAAAGTTGCGTCCTCTTTTATCCTGTGTTAACCTTATCAATAGCGAAAATCAGTTTGGATGCCCAACCAGTACCAGTAACTACAAAAGCTCCTAGTTGGTCCAGAGCGAAAATTGTGGATCTAACATATTAGTGTCAGAACACGTCTACCAGGCAAAACTGTTCACTGACGGAAGGCGATACATGTTCACTTTTAGAATTGCGAAAGGACGCACCGACTTCCGAAAAAAGGATCGAGTACGGTCATTCTCCATCAATCAGAATGTGTTTCCAAGAGGATGGGGTCTTTGGACGTCCAACCGTTGCTTACGAAATGATTAACCATCTAACACTAGCTCTGCCAAATGAACTAATTATTTACCGGCGTTTCGTTTAACGCTTTGGTCTCAGATACTAGGGCCGGAGTGTAAATTCCGTTCTGGAAGAGAATATGTACTAGGGACGGCCCCTAGTACGAGCTAAACTGTTGTCTAGTCCTTCCTCTCGAAGTGGGCTAACCGAAAAGCCTATCTAAATCAGAAGGCTGTGGTCCAGTGTGAGTGGCGTTCAACTTGAACAAACCCAAACTTTTATTAAATACTATAGGTCAATCGCCACAGACAAAAACTGGAGGTGAGATGACCAGAGGACTCAAGGAGGAGGGCTGTGTTTCAATATACAGATGTAGTTCGTCTTAAAGGCATATTCACAACCCTCAACGGCATGTGGAAACATATCAAGAGGCGGGTCATCGGAAGAATCGATAATCTATGTCAGAAACGCCTGGACTGATCCAATGATGATGCCGTTATCTCGAGCCTGATGCGAGAAGATGAAACGTGTTGCTTCCACTGTTGACCCAAGCAATGAGAAGACAGCATTTCACAGCATTCGCCGTCAACCTACTGAACGGCTTTGCGGTTTTAAGAGCGACTGATGGAGTAAACCAAGGGAGCCGATGCAGCACCGTGTAGATCGCCGACAACACAGAGATTCACGGTTTATCTAAGGCGACGTTTGGTCCCTCTTTGCAGTCTACTAAAGAGCCAGTGAAGGGATCTCAGACGGTTCGTGCAGATAACCGGAGATCAAACACTCTGGCAATCTACTAACCTGGCCTGTCACAACAATTAGCCATACAGACATGCTCTTGCCCAGGACCTGGCAGAGGTTCAGAAGATCAGTGGACAATTGTGAGAAAGGCTGCAATCTAGATGAGTTGTCCGGGAACCTTTTAAAGTCTGGCGGACTAGCTTTGGAACGCGCCCTGTTCTAGCTGGTACACCTCATTTCGGACCAGAAAATTCCCACGGGATTTCGCAGAAAAAATTGCAGTTTTATTTAGAGGTAGGAGGAGCACTTGGAAAACGGATAATTACCAAACAGTGAGTCTGTCGAAATATGGTAGAAATACTCTTAAAAGAATCTTACTCAGTAGAGTTAGTGCCGAAATCTTGAAAACGAATGTTCCTGAGGGGCACTGTGGATTCCGAGCCAGTCGCGATACAATAAACAGAGTATACATCATTCACCAGCACCAGGAAAAGTGCCATGAACACAACCAGCAACACTGCGCCCCCCTCATGAATTTCATTGGGGTGTTTGTTCCCACGAGCTTCGGGGCACTACGGACGGTGTTCGATGAGCGAATAAGGTCAGGCTACCTTACGTTAAATTTTAATCAAGAATGTGAGGGCAAACACGCAGTCGTGTGGATCGACCTCTGATCATTTAGAAATTGTCCCCAGTGTGAAGTATGACCGCGTCTTAGCTCTAACCCCATTTACTTTGTATTTAACTCCCCTTCGGAACTCGAAGAATGGTGTCTAAGTTAAATACCACACGGATGGACATCCGCTGCATATCGGATGTTTCAGTGCTCCAAACATGCTACATCACCCGACCTTCTACATGTCACTGCTCGCAAACGACAGGTTGTAAACTGCGCAGTATGATGAAATGCAGCGAATAGGAAAGGCTGTCGCAAACGTGGCATGTAAACATGGTATACATACCAACAAAAGTAAGATATTTCTTTCGTTCAACCTTTTCACGGTGGAGGTTTCATACCTACACATGGAATCCGCATCAATGAAGACGTGATAATCTGTTAACTACGGGCTACAAGCTAGTGTGACTAATGCTAGGGTTGGTTTCGGATGTGTCGGGGAGAACCACAACCAGAAGAAAAAACCTACTTTTTTTAACGCGTAATGGAGCTATCCATACTGTTGTATGATGGCGAAAACTGGAGAACATATCAACAGAATGTGCGGTAGTGTAGCCGCTTCCACCGGCTACATGTAAGGCATCCAATGCATTCGGTGGTGGGACATGGTTCCGAACACTGTTGAGATTATCCGAGCAGACACGGATAGGATTAAATCGACGTTAATGCTCAACCAGCTTCGTTGGCTGAGACACGTACACAGGATGGTTGACGAATGGATACCAAACCACCTGTTGTGCGGGAAACTAACAACAGGTGAGAAAAATTCCGACGATAAGAAGTTGCGATACAACGATGGTATTCAAACAAGTCTATCGTGTTATACGACCGATCTTGGATCGCGGGGGCAAGCAGCCTTAAATCGCAGCGGCTGAAGGAGTACCATTTGGATGGCCACAAGAAAGTTAAATGAGCGGCAACTGCGTGGTCGCTGTTGTGACCGCAGAAGCGACTTGGTCTACAGAGTTGTTCGTTGCATGAACTTCCGTACAGGTTATGTTAAGACATAAGACCACGAAAATGTAAACCCATTCGCACACCCGACGTGCATTCACACACATTGAGTAGAAGTGCGTTGTCATTCGTCCTGGTGGCACTTCCCCCATAGTGCGTATACACTATCCCGGTAGTAGCTTCTGGTTCATCGTCTTCCTGGCGTTCAGGCTTGCTCCTTAGTTCCTGAATGTGCACACTACACTACTCATAAACAAGGCTGTCTGTTACACAACAGTCAGTGCTCAGTCCTCAAGGGGATCGTAAGCTTCATATGTCGGGGTGATATGATTTGAGGAACGCGCCGGTTGTCTCTGGTTGATAGGCCATTAACGTACTCACAGTGAACCCTCAAACAAAGAGACGTCAAATGCGCTGGCAACAAGTGATTCAGGTGAACGACGTTTTTTTCTGTTCGTGTCAACCGCCGGTCCCCGGCATTTGGCAAATCACCAGCTCTTCTTTTCAGAAACCTGCGTAATGGTGGCTTCTTACGGTATTTTCAACTTTGTTGGTGTACTGTATGCCGAAGATTCTCGTCACGAATTTGAATAACCGTTGATCCTCCTAATCCGGCAAAGGGGGTACACTCGTATTGAAATTCTTGCCTTCTATTACCAATAACTTTCTTTCTGGCTTACATCGTATCATCTAAGTCTATTTTCTGCTTCTGAGAGAAAGAGGTTTCATTTGTAAATTAGCCTATCAACTGGTTAGCCAGTATTTGTTGACCGAACTATAAAAACATCCACTCGCATGCATCCTGGTCATACTGCTTCCAGTTTGTACTGAATGAGAGGCAGCTGAGCCGAATCGCAAGTGATGTAAAGCAATCCAACCGTGATGACGTTTACGCGCAAGCATTCCTCTGTTCCGGTCATTATGATAGTCCGATGAGGGAATACGTCACTAACCATGTATCCAGAGCACAGCGTCATTATAATGCTTATCAATGAAGGCATATTATGTCTTAACAGCTGTCCATTAAGAACATATTGATGGATCGTTACGAACTATCATGTGTGTGGATGGTCTCAAATCAGCATAACAGTGGTGGGTTGGTTTAGAGTACCACTTGAGGAGACAGAGAAGTAGAATATAAGAAGGCTTTAATATCACTGAGCGGAGGATAGGTTGATTTGTGTTCCCTACTTACGAGTGCCACTTAAAGGTGACCTGGCTGAAAATGGACTCATCGGGATTAGCATGATTTAACAGTCAGAGATTGTTTTATTCGACGTTCATAAAAGCTGGACGCGGAGCAACTTAGGGTTGAAGTTATCAGACTTGGTAGTGAACATGAGGAACCATATTATATGAGCATCGGAGTACTCAGCGCCCATCAGTCCAGTCTTTAAAATCCCACTGAATAAGTTATCCATAAATTCACGTAAACGGGCTCTCGTAAATCATTCTAACGTCTACTCTACTTCGATATTTGATCGAACGCACGTTATTGGAAAATTCATCATGTATTATCAAAGTTCTATCTGACCTATCCGTCATACGGCAACAGTGCTCCTCTTCATCATAGTTCCTTTAACTGTGACACTTACGCCAACATATGGGTTTGCAGAAGCATCATTTTACCAGAATGAAATTTACAGTCGTTCAATGTTGTTTGCACACGCATTATCGTCTTATGGCATCGGTCAGTATGTTATGAATCAGAAGATATATGGTTTGAAAATAAACCAATGGGGCATAAGACTGAAGAACGAAAGCGCTGGGACACTCGATCGAGCAAACAGACGGATTCATAGAGAAACATTTGTACGTTATATTATCCATCAGCTATAAAACTGTAGTTAATCTCAGTCTACAAGAGAGCTTGTAGAAGCAAAATGGGGAACTTTTAAAAATGTAAAATTCCTCTGTGGAGCCACCTATCACATGTAAAATTATATAACGCACACGTCAATGGAGATCGAAAACGGTTTTCGAAAGATGACGATGTCGAATTTCACAGTGACTTACTGATGTTTGAACTGCATGTGGCAGCTTCAGAAGAGAGAAGTGCTTTGGAAAGTGGCCTATGATTCGAGGAAGATTTGCTGCACAAAGGATTTTGGGCTACCTCGGACACATTCCAGACTGGACTATCTGTCCACACGGAAAGAAGACTGTCTGCGGAAATCCCCAGTTCACTCAAAGTTTTTGAGTGATCATACAATTCCACACCCTTAGGGAATACAAGAAATAAGCAAAGTAAGAATGAAAACATGTTCGGAAGACTTATCAAGGATAGAACAGGAAAAGTGGGCAACAGCTAACAAAGACCATGATGGTTCATTGAAAAAGCACTGAAAGGAACAATTTATGATTGGGACTTTTAACTTGACGAGTCTACCGGAATGCTTATCAGTAATACAGTTTTGATGCACAGTACTAGCGTTGCTGGAAGCCAGTATGAAGTGCTTGAAAAATCCCACTGCGAAAGTCAATTCCCCGGATCATTTGATGGAGTCCATACGAGACAGTTAAACACGTGGATAATTGAGTTCAAATATGGAATTTCTGAACTCCCAACGTGACTCTGTAGCTCAGCTGGTACAACACTTGCCACGTCTAGGTATGCTGTTTCTACTAGCCGTTCGAAGCTGACCGAATTCCAAAGTGGTCACAAACGATCAGAAAATTTGTCTAAACAAGGAATATAACCATCACAAAGACAATCAATCCCGTCTTTATCTCGAACTCTTTAGTGCTATTTAAACACGGATGGAACTGTCAATCGGAACTAACAGGAACCTGATTTCTCGAAAAACCATAGGTTGAGATTAGCTAACAATCTCCGGAAAATAGCATTGATTCCCAGTAGACAAGCGGATTTGATTCCAATCGGACCCAAGCCCCAACATACCAAAACATCTTGGACGTGGAAAATGAGTAACATCAACATGTCTCCATGTTTCTGGTGAGTAAAGAGTAAAAACTTACAGTAGACAGTGAAATGCACGAGATGTTGAAATCTAATTCACTCATAACTACACACGGTCTAGCCTTGAAACGAATTGGCTAAGTCGAAGACGTAGCAAAAGCGAGCTGATTCCTGCTGCACAGTGTTCGGAAGTAACGGTTCGTTTGCGAGTCATTATGTTCCATACTGCTCAGACCCAACGGGGTCGATAAACCGGAACATATGGTCAAAATCATTTGAACGAAACGCACAAAAACTCAGTCTGTTTCCATATCCAAAATTATTTTGAAATCGTGACACAAATTATAATAAACAGTTGCTCACAGCAAACGATCACTTTGGTAGTTGCTATCATTCACTAAAGTGCCCGTTTTCAATCAGCTTCAGTCTCGTTAGGGGGTAACTATAATGTTGTCCATCAGGAAGGTGCACTACCGATTCGAAATGATCGAGAGTAGTAGTTGTAGAGTGCAAAACTCAGGAAGTGAGGAACCGTATTCTGATGTTTATATGTCGCACAATTTTTTTTACAACGGCGTGAATGTGTGCGCGGTCGACCGACGAGGAAGCAACCAAATATGGCAAAACAGCAGTTTAGCCACAGATGTGGAAAATACAGACGGTAACGAGGTGTACGCAACAGTGGGCATGCCTGACGGGTAATAAGAAAAAACGAGGAGCCGGTCGTGCGATCCCGAGTGTGGAAACAACTAACGAATAAGTGCGATTTTAAGATAATCAATCTATGATGATAAGGCTATAAATATGTGTTTAATTTATCACGACAAGAATGAACCTCCAATCTGTGAATGAATCACCTTGTACATGAGATGCTGATCTGACGGAGTCACTCCGAGTAGTTGCATCAGCTGGACCTTTATATGTTGTAAAGACTGGTCGCTGCTTCCGTAGACAATCAGATCGTTTGGATGAGAACGCTGTCGACTGGAGCGACGAACAAAAGTGGGATACGAGCGCTTCGATTTACCACGATCAGGTTTTGTAGCCAAGATTTCAGTAGTGTCCGGGCTTTTGCCTTTAACATTCTCGTCACGGTCCTGCTCTGTTTGTACGACCGTTAGCTGTGAAGAAGAATGAGCGTGGAGAAAGAACATGTATCTGAGCTTGAGTGAGCGGACGCAGTGCCTGTCGATTGTCGGCTAATACGACAGACATCTATCAAAAAAAGTAACGACGTTTTGTGAAAATTAGACCAGCAAGTAAAACTAAACTGATGAAGACCAACCCGTAAACATGAAGGGGTGATCAAGCTTGTGGAAACACCAGAGATAGTGATAGGTTTTGAAGTGCAACGGTCACTCACATGCGTTTGAACGGTTATCGAACTGTGCTTTGGATACCTGGATTATCAAGTGCGAACTCTGAGTTGTGCTATCGTTACGAGAATGCATAAATGAGGTTTACTTTTGGCCCGGAACAAAAGGCGCAACATTACATGACGTAGTCTTCCGGTGAACCATACACTGATCAGGCGCCGCGATCCAGCACTGTGCATCAACACGCCCGATGCTGGTCAAACCAAGATCTTCATCCACCAAAAGACTTAGTAATATTAGTCGAACCTAGTGGGGCATAGTTGGGACTAAGATAGTCCGAGTTCGCGGGTTTTTATGCCTTCCGTGTACGCTCGCTCAACTCAAGTAGGTAGATTCTTAAAGAACGTATGCGCTGCGGAAAACAATTCATTAGTACAACCAGCAAACTTAATGCAGGCCCAGTAGGATAGACAACGGTGATCACACGAAGACATCAGTGTTTTTTAAAGATGAGCCAACGTTCCGAGCCATAGGGTGGAACGGACTGTAAACAAGCATTGTAAACTCTCATGGCGGCAGATAGCTGCACGTTTTTAAAAACCACGGGCGACAAATGTTGAGGAACGCGGTGTCTTCGTTATGCTCGAATAAATCTCCGTTGGCTAGGTTATGCCGTCTCGGAAAAGAAGGCAACTAGTAACCAAATGTGATTGGCTGCAGTGAAAATGAATCAATTACAGGTAAATAGTGGAAGATTTTGGTTAACATAACTTGAACATCACTCAGAATCCACCTCATCTTCCACACTTTCATTGACTTTCCAGTCAGTTCCTTTCGAAAAGAAGCATTACACTCGAATTTCGCTCTTGTTAGAGCTCATCAGTAGTGTATATCCTTGTCACGGCCGGGATTGGAGCTTCGGCCACGCTTTCATGAGACAACCACGTTGTACACTGCGCTACTGACCTCACGTTAGGTTCGACGGAATCATCATACGTGAACTCTCAGCCATATTTGCTTGACGGTAATGTTCTGATTGCCCGATCGCTTCGAGCAGACAGTAACTGTCCTGTTAGCTACAATCGATGACCCCACGACTAGGACTTCTCTTTAGGTTGATATCACAAAGAACATTAAACTTTTTGGTGGTGTTCCGGTTACTGGTGAGTAGTGGAGGATTTTTGTTGATTGCAGGTCACGCATTTTCATAGACTTCATAACCAACCCCCTTTTGAGAAGCACTAGACTTGAAAAGCTTTCAGCCCATATTAGGCGCGATCGAATTACCAGTTCTAAACGCACAGTCGTATGAACATGCGAGTGATGGCAGATGGGATAATTCAACCATGCCTAGCGGAAGTTCCACGGTGGACCCACTAAAACGTCAACCAGAGTCCATGGCCTGGTCGTGGCACAAAGCTGCACCACTGATAAGCTTCAACGACAGTGAAAATTCCGTTTTTAGAACTGTTTTCAAAAGATGTGGGCTGGAAAGTTTGTCTAAATCTTGAGTTTGAAATCAACCGAGTGGTGTCCAAGTTACGGTTCACTTGCATCTGAAACCACACTGCAAACACAGTTGACTCACGGACTTGACCAACTAGTGCTGACCCAACGATGGCCATTTCATACACTGTCTGTCGCACAGTAAATGTGCTGATTTAATCTATTTGATAAACGTTCCTCGCGAACATCGAAGCCAAACATGTTGTTGGTTTCAACTCGCTGTGGCTCGAGCACGACTTTAACGAATATTCAAACCCGGAATAAAAGCAAATTCCACTGAACATACGCCTTAATCAGTAGCGGCATTTATAGCAGAGAAAATCGGTTGTAGATCAAATTTGCACGAACAGCTGCAGAAGAATTTTAGAACAAAGTTTGGTAGTTAAAAAATGTATTGCCACGGCTAAGGTTTCTACTGAGTACTCTTTCGTACTTGACAGACATGGGGACAAAAAATCGACCGTCCGCGCAACTTTATAACCCGTTGTTCAATTAGCCATTGCACTAATTATTCAGGAACATGAAAATAATGTGACACATTTGGTCCGCTGAGGTTTGATTATCAGCAGCAGTTGAGCCTAACCGTAACACTACAACGACGAAGTAACTGCTTTCATTTCCATTAACATTAATTAAATGATTTAATTGCTGCCTTTACCGGCATAGCGTGTGTATTGTGAAATCCAATTACTAACGACCACATACCGACGTTGGCTTACGTGTATTTTCCGAAGGAATGATAGACCTTTCTCGATAATCTGTTCAGCAATGTATATAATCCAATTTCGTTTCCTCGTTCAATGCAAACGCAAACAAACATCAATTAAACCCCATTTTGTGTTTAGTGAGAGAAAAGAAGTTCATCATCGAGGGACACTTCCTTCCGGGATGAAGTAAGCAATGAATAGTGTGGTGGCTTTCATTTCTCTTGCTATCGAGCTCGAGTGCATAAAAAAATTGAATGTTCACCTCACAGTTGGAAGTAAAAAGCATCTTGAAAACCTGCGCGAGATGGGAGTTATACGTAGCAAAAACAATTAATGTCAACCACTAGTCTGCAAGAACCACGCCTTTCTGGTGCGATAACTACCGATACATGGAAGTTAACGAAAAACAGCGCCAGAAGAGAAGTTTGATTTTTCAAGTCTGTCTATTGCAGACGATATGAACGGCATTTCGGTGTTCCCTCTATCAAAAATCCATTAGATCCTTCTGAATTATAGGGAACCAGTAGAGATGCTGAATTTCAGTCCACGAAGACATCTTAAACGTCTACATGATTATCCTGTTCGAGTCCTTGGTGACGTCTCAACCACATACTGAGCCGCATTCAGCACACTTGTGCGTCAGTGGTCACAACCTACGATCATCCTATCCAAATCTTGGATCACTTGGAGCTACAAGCATGCCTAGCGAAAAATCCTGATGAAATTTGACAAAGTTGCCACGGATGCATCTGGGTTCAAATTTTCTGCTGCAAAAACCACGTGGTGCTATTTTCAACCTACGCAATGCATATGACACGAGAAATAAGAGCCTGGACAGTGCAGTACGTGCGGAGTTCATTTACAACTCGCGCGAAGCGAGCGCATTTATCCTGCTCAAGTCATTGTTTCATCACAACACATTGAGCCAAGCTTAACAGGGCTACCCCTAACCACCGAACTGCCACAGGAGTTTGCGATTATGTTCAGTCATTTCGAACACACATGGATTGGTCAACCCACAGCACAAGGCAACGTCGCTTTTTAATGGTCGTGTACCTATGTTTATGCACTCCACCACGGATTCAACAAGAGGTCTAGAAAAACTGCTGGTTTATTCATTCCCAGGACACTCAGAACTAATAGCTGGACAGAAAGTTGGTACGATACTATTAAGCAGATCACCGAAAAACCAACAAAAAACGACCATGAAAAACCACCTAGCCTGAATGAAAGAGATTACCGAAAACTACCCGATACCACCTATAACCGAGTTTCTTGCTGTCTGTCTTCAACTACAGTTGGAAAAAGAAATGCATTGCCGTGTTTTGGGATAATGTGAAATGCATATAGCTATCAGTGCATCGTCAAACATTCTCGCCAATTAGTCGAACGTCTAGTTTCCGAATTAAAGCTACAGCATTGAAATGCATTTGACAAAAACACTGTTAACTACGCAAGCCAACCGATATAACATGTAAGAAAAGAGTAGAAAACTTGTAATATTAATTCTATTGTCCTGAAAGTGGACTCAACGAGGAATCTGGTCGAATTCCGTACAATACAGTGTTCAACTGACAAGGTACCCACTGCGTATTGTTAGCCATCGCCAAAACACTACCATCAATACTAGATGTGAGACGTTTTGAAAGTACTGCTCGGCCTCACTTGCTGCGCCCTGTTTCTTGCGTATAACCTACAAAGGACAACCCGGATGGCCACTGCATGATGTGGGTTCAAAGTATGGGTAGATGCATTGTCATGAAAGTTTGGTTGGACAGAGCGTTAATAGTGTTCTGGTGAAGGCCCGAAGGATAGTGCGGACTGACGTGCTATTAGGAATAGCGCAAAATTAATCAAACTTTGTTGTGAGATTTGCTCCTCTTAACCGTGCCTTCACTTTTTGTGACTGCAACGCTCCTTCCAGATGCGCTTCGAGAGTATCCAACTCGGCTTTGCGTACTGGGCTCGAACTAAATATGTGCGTTCGTCGTTCCTATTCTGTGAAGGACACTCCTCTTATTGAAAAAAATGCAGCGAGGAGCCAAAATGCGAACCACGACACAGATTATTATGGTATCCGGATAGGTTGACAAAATTGGAACATTGTCCATTCACTAACGCCATACGCTAAGCGCCCAAAAACCACTCCACCTGCTAGAAAATCACCTCCTGTCCAGTTCAAATTTCCGCTACACTATAAATAAATCGCTCGATTTGTGGGCAGTATTGATTTGGTGTCCGCGCGTGCCCAATCTGGAACGCCACACCATTGCCTACGGCGACAGCGTCGCCAGTTACTGGTTTGTAGCTCAGATTGAATATTAAAAAACCAGGACAGGAGAACGAATCAACAGACAATTTGACCACCAGCAGCTGCGTTAAACCGACTGCAATTGCTGTCAGTTAGCTGGTGGTTGCACAATGCGCTTGCTAAGCATTTGATAGGTTGTGGTTGGGATCATTTGCCGTCACATAGTCATTTTTCTCATATGCAAATGCTCAGCTACACCCACCAATGAGTAATGTCCAAGTTACCCTGTTAGTTCCAATCGATAATCCCAAGACTAAGACCCCTCTGAGTTTAAATCACAGAAATAACTAACTTGTTGGGCGATAGTTGTGTTACTGGTGAGTAGTTGGAGAGTTTGATTCATACAAGGATACGCACCACTGAAAAGCCGTAACAATAGTGAAACTTGAGTACACTGCTTCTTTTCAAGGGGGACTAACTGAAAAGTCTATGGGAATGCGACAGATGCGATCAATTGTGGGTGATGCTCCACTTACGTAAACCTAAAATCGCCAGTAACTGCACTAAATGTTGAACCGTTGTCCGAGCCTGGCATCTAGAACAAAATCATTCAAACATCAAACGGACCGAATGTTGGGATTTGAACCTCCTTTTTTCTAATCCCTACTGAACATGAAAGGCAATTTACGCAGACATGTTCAGCTTTACTTCAACTGTGGTCTTCTCATAAACCTCACTTTATTCATCCTGCCAAGTTGACCTAGCACATCATACTAACTTTTAGCAGATCATTTTAAAAACGGCACAATCCAGAAGATGAATACAAAAGTCCGTTTAAGCTAGTCGAACCTGAGCTGTTTGATTTTCCGCAGTGGAAGAAGGGTGTGCAGTGAGAACGCTTTGATATGTCAGTTGTTCAGAATCCAGCGGGCCCTGACGTCTCACCTCAACAGAATCCGTATCTAGGCGCAGGATGTTCAGTGCCTCTTCTGGACCAGTTACCAAGCGAATGCGAATGCGGGCGTTTTTGAAGCTATTACGATCACTCAACAATTCAGCATGACATTCCGCACACACAGTGGCCCATTCAGTCGGGTGCAGTTGCCACAAAGAGTATATTTTCGCTCGGTTTGGTATGACGTATAAGGGAGGGAGTACAAGGTTTGCACGTGGGTTGTGATTCGAATCGTCCGGGTCCGATGTGGAATCATCTGAAAACGCATCCATACGACTGGCCTCACCAAGAGGAGCAGAGGGATAGGCGTGCGACAAAACGTTCCATTCGAAGGAGGATAATGGGGAGAGTAGCGAGTCAGCGATCAGTTCCCACCACGGCATAGCTAGCTGAATGAGAGCAATAAGAGAAACTATGAGATACACGTAGAAAGTAGTCAGCAATAAAACCGATGCAACAGACGTTACAAATTGTGTCAAATAATTAATCAACGTACCTGACTATGTTTGCACAGAACACCGTCACCGTTCAGGCCAGATGGTAGGTATTTTGGCAACATTTCCGGCAGAGGATTCTTTACAAAACGACGCCAAAGTTGAAGGAAATCGGATGGAACGAGATAAACAGTATCAGACTCGCCAGGAACCTTGGCGTTACCCAATTCACACAGTGCCGTGGTCTTGTCCTTGAAATCAAGTGATTCGGCTCCCATCGGAATTCTCACAGAACTTGGTGACATGCTTTGGAAGTAATAGAAGACATATGAAAATCGGAAACGAATCAGAAAAGTGTGAACTAGTTCGAGGGAACAAGACAATGTTCGCAAAAGTGAAAGCAGCACGGAAACAGATCATCACAAACAAGTAACTGAATTGGCGGTTTGTCATCTACGTTCAGTGACCTCATAATGAGATGAAATCGAGCGGTTGAATAGGGCGCGTGGCAGAGAGGATCGTGTTGACGGCAAGAGACGATTAACTGTGCACTATTCAGGAACGGATTGTAAGCAAGACACAACCCGGTTGCTCGGACTGAAATGTGAGTTTGGCCTAACGGATCTTACCTGAAGCCCTTAACAAGGAGGTTGACGCGCAAGACGGCAAGGTGAGCCTTGGTCAATTTATGAAGACTTTTTTCAGCTTCGTAATTTCAGCTGTTCCTTGCTCCTTTGCCTGGATACCCGTTCGATTCACAGTTGAAATAAGATAGGATTATAATTTTCTTCATTACCATATGAAATCCAGCCTTGTTCGACCGTCGTTTGAACGGTTTAGAGAAATCTTGGGACCCTTCGTTTAACAGACCGTCTGAGCCGGTATTATTGGGTTCTCACACCACATACAACTCAACGATAAGTTTAAATCTTTTCGGATAAATATGTGCGAACCAAATAGGTACTCTGGATTTGCCGCAAAATGTGTGCAGGCGGAAACAAAAGGACATGTACCATTTTGCGTTGAAAGCAACACGCTTCACAATAACAAGTGGCAAGCATACCATATATGGTTTATAAGTTATCGTAACCATTCAAATGAAGCTGGGCGGCTATGAGCAGAAACCTACGTAGATCGTGTCGATATAAATGAATAAGACAGCTTATAAAACGCACATCAGCATCATTTGGGGTGCAAACTGCTTCAGGTTTCTATCAAACTCACCCATTCGAAACTGGCTGGATCTGGAAATGCTTCTGAGGTGACAGAAAATGATTGTGTTTGGATATGTCCACACTGAGGAACGAATCGAATACCGGCTGTAACACTCGCTTGGGTGCGGGCAATAACAGAGACGCCAGCAGTTGACGCTCTCGAGCTGCGCGTTCTACCAAACTAGCCTCAATCTGCTCGCAATCTGGACATTTGATTGTGCGCATCGAGTCCACAGGAAATGTTGGAATGCAAGCACCGGGAAACAGATGGATCAATCGATGCCACAATGCAGCCGGCAAACCTCGTAAGTAGCGTGTCGGACTGGAACGAAGTTGACCATGTGGGCACAATACGTCCGCATTGAAAGGCGTATGCGGGGGTTTGCGTACAGCATGGTCGGATTTGGGATTAGAGTACAAACGACGAACGTAGGTTCGGGAGAGCACGCGCCACATCCGCAGTGATCTTTTACCGATCCAGTAGAATTGAGAACCCTGAACGTACACACATACTCGTATACGAGCAACAAAGCTTTAGAGGTGAATAAGAACGTACAGTGAATACACAGTGAAAAAAACACGTGCTCAGAGAGCCCCATATTTAGCAAACCGTGCTCGAGTTACACTTGGTAATATAGGATGGTTTGAGAATAGCACTGTTTAACCGATCCTTTCATAAGGTACAAGACTGGCCCTGTGATGTAAACCCATACGCGACGTCCAGCGTCGGTAGACACCAAGAATCGAAGCAGGTAGCGGGGAAAATCGTATATGTTCAGCTGGAAGCATAAACGAACGCAAAACACTAAGATGAACAGTGTGCCCAACAATAGTTTAATTAGCGGGTAAAGCCGGATGATCACATGTGCTAACGCAACAGGCAGCAAGTGAAGGTTGAGTTGGTGTGTCAGCCACCTATCCATCTTGCTATTTTCGGTTACCATGATGTAATCCAATATGAAATGCAAGCCTACTTGAAGCACACGTTCCTTATTCACAAATTTAGACAATGAAGCAACACTCAGAACTGTGCTCAGTTGGAAAACAAAGAACTACAAGGAGACTCACGCTGTCCTTCACATTGTATACAGAATCTGCATCACAGGAACTCGAAAGTGTCAACTGCTTGGAACGCACAAAGCTGTCCATCTCTTTAGACAGTGCACGGATAGATTGTTCCAGAGAGATCAGAGCAACCTTCAAGCAGACACAATCGCGACAAGGTTGTAATCGAGGGAGGCTGTAACAAAAAAACCATATAATCTACATGACGCTCCTTGGTGCAATGGTTATGGGGGGGGGGTTCAGTCACGTCAATTAATTGAATACAAATATAAACGTCCTTATCGTGGCAAGTTTCTATTGCAAAGACAGTATACAATTAACAAACGCTAATTGGGGAAAACCACTTTAGGCGATGTGGTTAAGCTAGCATAAAATGTCTCGCAGATTGGCTTAATGACTTGCAAGATTGAAATGGTTGCTGCTTGGTTTTTATCATACACTATTCGTACACAGTGGTGACAGGATACGGCTCATACTAAGAATTAGTTTTACACACATAAATAGTAGGAAAGTAGTGCGAAAGAGGAGAATGACGAATTACCTTCCAGTTATTGAGAAAGATGACTGTTCCGAGATTCCATCGACCAAGTGCCTTTCAGCTTCAACTAAGCCGACAGTGGAAACCGCTCGATAGGTAAACGGGTCCAAATCTACAGGCACTCGGCCATGAGGACAAGCTGGAAACGCGTAATGTGAAGGGTTAGGCGACTCGGGGGGCTGATCACATCGCTGCTGCGATGCGTCATCTGCCTCGGTGAGCGAACCAGACGTCGACTCGGATAACCGTTTGAGGACGGGTAGTTCCGGGTGACTCAACCAGTCACGTAACCACAGAGTTGGTACCAATGAGATCGCTCGTGTGGTCACACCCGCATCAGACCCCTGTTCACAACTTAGATCCGGAGGCCACAGCATTTTGAGTAAATCACGTAGGGTTGAAAGCTTATTTATCTAGTGGATCAATATAACGAAAAGAACAAGCACAAGCGCATTGGATTCCGGGACACGACAAACCACGGAAATAGAGCAAACATTCTAATAGGGTGAGTGAGTTCCCATGACAAATCGGATCGTACCAGCAGCACAAAAACACCATGTACGTTTAATGAGAAAGGTTTTTACATGTCTGCTATTGACCCAATCAAACCTAAACAGGAGCAATAACAGTAACCAGGCCGAACTCGCGATTACGTGATGAGTAGAAGGCTGTTGTAACAAGAGTGTCTAATGAATAACTTAGGTTGAATCATTTGATGTAACAGACTGAACGTTTCCGGAGGAACATCGGTCCAGTGGTGGTCTGGAGAGAAAAAGGCCGAGTAGTTAAAAACCAGTAACCACAGTTGCATATGAGGAGATATCTTGGACGATAGATATAGCTGGCAGTTCTTCAAAATACTGACGAATATTATGATGAGGTTTGACAGCACGGGCATGATTAATCTCATCATTACGTCAAGCTGAAACAGACAGTTTCAAAACTGGAAACCAATTAACCAGTATTGCTGATAATGCCGACCAACTGCGTTGAGCAAGCCAAATACTTCGCCAATAACTAATTTACGCCATTCGTAACTCCTGCGTTATCTCAGTCATTCACTGAAAGACCGAAAGTGTCCTACAACTGTACAGGCAGTCCTCTTGACACAAATGGCTTGCTCGCTTAGAAAGTGTTCACAGAATGTTTGTCTTCGGCCAACGGTGTCTCCGAAACATAAACCATGAGCAGAGGGAACACCGTGTCGGAAATGCTCAAATTTGTCCTGGTGTTGTGAAAGCCGATGGACATGGGGGACCACTGGGCGCAATAGCGTTTTCACATGATTTAACGGCTCACACGTCTAACATTGATTGATACACACCATGACGCAACGGACATTGACAACAGAACGACTGAGACGAAATCCGACCTCATCCATCACAAAGCACATCATGGAAACAGGTCACGTTGTTGACCCAGCCAACTCGTTTCAAGTTCTGTTACGTAATAAGTTGCTCGCTTTCTCCGAGGCGATGTTGATCAATACTCACCGCCCGGCTTTGTGTGTGCATAAACTGTTGACTCACGCAGTTTGTCTGCCCTGGAACTGACGACAGTCTTTGTTTCATGTAAACCCAATGGTTGAATGTTTTTGATTGTGTTGCCAACCGCATGTCCTATATATTCTAATGTTTTACGTTCGTGACTGAAGAGAGTAAACGAAATGTTAACATCTCGCGATGTATGTCTTCTATCGCTATTGGTGAACTGGATCAAACGAATCCGTATATATATATATATATATGGTGATGTCTTCGTTTATTAACGGTTACTCCTCTTCATTGGCTTTATCTCATTAGTCTTCTTTGAAATTTTCAAAGCATGAACGGGCTTCACTATGTTCGATAATGAGTAAACACAGACAAGCTGAGCAAATATTGTACACCCATGAAATTTGTACTCTGCTGGACGCAGCAGACGTGACCGAAGCATGGTCAGATCCTTTTGAATCGGCTAGCCTTTCATTTAGATCACTTCAAGACAGAGATAACGTTTCTTGAGGAAAAAACTGAAATGCTGAAGCATCTCCGGGGTGCAAAAGACGAAACCAGCCAGTATAGAGCGCTTGATACATAAAACTAGGACGCAGTAACGCACAGATCAAGGGGAGAATGCTGGATACCTGTAGGCCCCGCTTACTTATGTCCACCGCCTTCGTCGTTTACACAATGCAGCCAAACACTGCATGTATTCAATGTTACAGATTGAATAATTCCTGTATCTGATGATTACAAGTGAGACGATGCTTTCGATGGCAAAACGTACCATTGTCAGAACACATTTTTGGATGCAAGCTGCAGTTGTACAGGAAAAAAAATCTACCCTTATTTATTTCATTTTATCTCACTGTTGAATGCCTCATCCAAGCCTTCTGACTAGACGCTCAACTCCAGAACAGGGTTGGCTTTTCAAAACACCATAGTTTCTAATTTCTTTAACTACCAAGAGAGATGACTTTCAACCATCCATGTTGCAGGCAAGTAAGATCACATGGTCACCCTGAAAATATTTGAGAATCACTATACAATTATCTGCCCGAAGCACGAGCATGTGAATCAATTCAGTTTTGATGCAGCAGAGCATGTATATATTCGGCTATTTGTCTGAGCAAGTTCTCACTAAATGTAAACCAGTTTTTCGCCCGTGATCAGTGCATCAGCTACTTCCCTAAACTAAAGAGTGAGATCTCATGTACATAACCTTCCGAAATTGGACAACCGGTATTTTGGTATAAGTATGAAACGGCCCTCTATTACAATATTCAACACTCTTGTTACTGTTACAATGAACCGAATGTAGTAGTGACCTATTAAAAGAAAATGACATACATACAGCGTCCTTTAACGGAGAGCAGTGCTAAAGGTTACATGAATGAAAATGTTCCACACACCTTGGCCGTTTCTCGATCTCGTAATTCTTGTCGGTTTGAAAAATTGACATGCTCAACGAGTTCACGTAACCGATCTGGAACAGCGACAGCTGTGGAATTAAAAATAGGGGACTGAGGATGAGTATCAAGGATAACCATGAGGCAAATGGTTTCAACATCATCAACTTGTCGAAAGTGAAGACGAGGTGTGAGAGTCGTCAGTAGATTAAGCATAAGAGAACACGATGGAGAACAGAATGGACTTTATTTATTGCATTGCTGGCGTCTTTAGGTACGGATCCGTGTGAAGTGTGTTCATGTTATGGCAATTCGTACCTTTGGAGTGGTAGAAAAAAGTAACACTCAATCTCCACAAGTGTCTCACTCATCGAAAATGGCTACATTTAGGAGTGTGACGCTTCTGTCAGAAAAATCCATTGGGAACGTTGATAATTAGTAATTTGACCAAAAACTTGTTTAGATCAGACCAAATTCCAACCCCAGTAGACAGCCACCAAAGCAATCAGATATCATTTTGAAAATAAAAACGACCGAAAAGTTTCCAACCCAAAAAAGATCACGTTGTCCAGTTTTCACATCTTTTCTTCCGATAGCTACAATGACAATAATGTGCAACCAGTCACGTGAACACGGCATTCGTCCAAAGCAGAATAAGTCATTGATTCCAAGCGTGTGAGCCTTGACGATGATGAACATCAAAGCTGATAATGGATAAATGAGCAGGTAGTGGCTACCTTGTAGATGTACAGTGAGAAAATCTGAATAGTCATAAATATGTTAACTCTAGACGAATGTACGTCAGCATCCTTGACAGGCAGAAGTGTGTACTTTTGAAATAGAATCTGAATAACCTGGATCACATGGCTACTTTTATGTATGTAATGGACGACCTTAGCTCTGGTAAGCCAAGAGTACACAGAAGCTTTCCATCGTTGCATCGACCGTACCTTGATGCTCAAAAAAGGCCCCGGTCGCCGCGAATACTGTTATCTGGCTTTCGGCAATCTGGCAAGACAAGATCAACCTTGCAGCCCACATTGCGGTGCATATATTGAAAGCTCAGACATTTTAAACTGTAGAGCAGCAATAGCATAACGCATGGGACAGAAACAGTCATAGGTGAACCCAATTACATCCAACCTTACTCAACACGCATCCATCAAACGTCGTGTCGCCCACAGCGTGCTCACGTTTCACTGGCACTAGTCAAGACTTATGGTTATGTGTACACATTGTGTGGATCCATGACGTAACTATCAAAGCAATCTTCCGACAAGTTTCGTAGGTGCTCGATTGTCGACGGATTTTCCTTTACAGGAATACTGTCCTACTGATCCTCAACTGTATTCAGTTCGCATTATACCTGATCGGACTGGCTGAAGTAACAGAAAGAAACCTTCCTACTTAGTAGAACTTCTACCTGAAAACTTCATGAAATCTCCATTCGCTCTTCAGCCAGTAGCTCGAGCTTCAGTAACGCCATTGTACCCAGACTAGCGAAAAACACGACTAACTAGATAGTGCACCATCGGAGGACCAGGACATCCACCTGGTGCGTTTGAAGCAGTCAGGTAGTACCCATCAGTTCGAGAAACATCGATCCCATTTGAAGGACTTCTCTGTTCACTCTCTAAAAAAGTACTTCAGATTCCTAGTAGACGCACGCTTTCATATTGGCCTTAATTTGATAGACAAGGCGCTCCGGCAATCGAATATGTAAGCACCCTCGGTGCTCACTACTCACTAGTCAACACGAGAAATCAAAGTGAACAACTATAAGAATCTAAGTCACAGACATCACAGTAATATCGACTTCCGGACTGATGGATTACAACAGTTAGCTCACCGTGTGAGAGAGATCTAGGGTCCATCCCTATGAGCGGACGGTATCGAAATGAAGTGAATACGACTAACCTACTCGATTCGTTGGGCTGCTTATTAAACATTTGGCTAGGCATTACTCATATACCCACACAAGGCATACACAGAAGGCAGACGTGACTGTCAGTACACTCAGACCCACAATTCTGTAACAACGGAGCAGAGAGAGAACTTAAGATGTGTGGTGCATCGATCTTACCAAAAGTATGCCTGGCAGCATGCTGGACATGTAATTCAAGTTTTCATCACAAGCGTGTCAGGTCTACTGCATCGTCTCTCATAGTACAGCAAAAACTCAAACCAAAGAATGAGAAGGCGTGAACGCAGTTGTTTATTCGAGACTGGACCTTGACGTGGTGTGACGGCTTGCGCATCTCGATGACCTTT
>QNGE01003186.1:43960-84887 GCA_008508345.1 Paragonimus westermani
TGCAAGGTGTAGGCATTTTGATGTTGAATGTTTGAATATGGACGTAGTCATTTTCAGTAGTTAGGTCCCTTCCCGTCCCCTTCTTTTTCTTCTCTTTTTCTGCATAGGGTTTGCTTTTTCTTCATGGTTGTTTGGCAGTTAAGCATTAGTGTTAACCACTGATGTATTGCTGTCTATGATGATGATGATGATGATGATGATGATGATGATGATGCACACCATGGGAACATTGAATAGATATGGCAAACAATTGGTGAACAAAACAGTCAATAGTTAATGTCAATAGTTAGTGTAGCAAAAACCGTTCGATAAAGTATGATCTGTATTGCCTAACTCGCACGTTCTCACGTCACGCGCGCGCTCACGTTTGTGAACCGGAATCACATTCCATAACACAGTGGTGGCTTCCACTCACGTCGTCTGAACCTTTACCTGTTCTGTAGGTGGCTAACGCTTTCTATTGTGGTTTTCTTGCCTGTCATTTCACGTCCGTTGGTTCGACTTTGTTGGATGATGGCTTATCTGATCTCCCATGTTGTTCTCAGTCCGCTCGCTGTGGGTTTATGGACATATCTTACCGCAGCGTTGAGGTATTCCACCGAGTATTGGAGTACTCGTGCTTCCACTTCGCTCATCCGTCAAAATAAGATGAACATATACGGTTGTCGTGGCGTTAGGACAAATCACGTTACTAGGGCGTCAGTAAGCAAACGATAAAGATTGTTCAGATACAGTTGAAGCGTGCAAGCGCTCGATCGCATAGGTGTAAGCTGATTAGCTAATCGGAATAATGCAGACCTATTCACCTGACACTTAATCGGCCTCATGCAATGTATTACAATCGCTTTCGATACCCCTTTGCCATTGATCAATGACCGCGAAGATTAAGACCACAGTGTGATTGCTATGGTTTCTATGCTGTCATATTTGGGGAGCATATGGAATGGGAGAAATTCATTTCTTTCTGGTCGCAGATGTAAACATCTACAATGTGAGCCATCCCAGTCCTTATGAGAAGCAGGCCATCCTAATGAAATGATTCAGAAAATGGAAATTGCAGTCCATGAGATAGCGTTAAGATGTAACTTATTGCTTCCCTGAAGATTAGGCGTCAGATGTTACCATATCAGCGATGTCAGATAAATTGAGTAGTAGGGTATTGTTGAGGTAAGTGACGGATTTGAGATACTCGCAAAATCCATGACACCGGGAGTCGCCGCCGACACGATCCCTGCTGATACCCTTTACTTAGATACTGAGTGTGATAGCCTTCAACTGAACTCCCCAGATATAAGGGTGGCGTAAAGCATGCCTTCATGATTCTGTGACAGGTTGTGGAGAAAGAGCAGCTTACAATGTTGTATACGTAGAGGGTATCTGTATAATTTGGGAGCTGTTTTCTAGGGCACAAAAACCACATCCTCAGTAGCAGTCCGAATTTTCCCGATGTGAACTTCACGACTGGCCAACGTCAAAGAAGGAAGAATCGCGGAGCCAGAGAAAGCTCTGTGAAACTCGGAGAGCTCTGATGCAAGCGGTTTATCTAGCTTGTCTCACCTGTTAAAAAATGGACCGGGTAATGAGATTAAGGATTTTCAACACACTTGCATTGATTGCAGTATAGAATAATGGAGCAATCTTGTCGGTGAATGAGCGGATCCACTTTCCGATATGTTTGAATCATCCTCTTCACGGCTGGGGTTATCTGGGAACGGCTGAAGATCTGCTAGACGATCGATGGGCCCGATTCAGCTAAAAGTCCTCAATATCTCTATTCTCATTGTACAGTTTCAATGAGGCATCTGTATCATCTTTGAGGCTCCCTGCAACAGCTTGTGACTAAGGGCGATAGACTTTCCCTTCAGGGTGAAAGGAATATTAAAATCTACTGATTATCACTCACGGCTATGCACAGCTTCAGCATTCCAACAGGCGTCTCCATCAATCTCTCCCGAGAATGGGCAGTCACATGAGAACATTGGCCAGGTTTTTACGAGGTAACCGTGTTGATCGCTGCACCACTGACTTCACACTGAACACGAACGCATTGTCAGATGTTAACACTCAACCAAATCTGCAGTGGGTGTTCCGAATGTCATACTCCTTCAAAGGAAGATACAGTAAAATCCAATCGATGATCTCATGAGTAGGACTTCTCGTCATTTTGAAATCACAGGAATTAGTAAACCTGTTGAGCGAACAGTTTGTGTACTGAAAAGTAGTAGGGGATTTTGATTGAGATGAAGGGAACAGTACTCGCAACGGATCACGGCTTGGCTTGCGCAAACGCTTGTTAATGGTTGACACCGAACTGCCTGCATACGCTCTGAAAACGAAGGATAAAAAGTATGTTTCTATTTTAATCAGTGCAGTGAGAAGGTATTGGTTCATTTTCAACTGGAGGTGTTGCGTTGTAGTAGCGGTCTTCGAGGTACATGTAAGCAGGCACATCTCCTAACGAAACGGCCAGGGTGCATCAAGCTGCATTGATCGGGCGGCTCAGTTCGGATGGTACGGTAGTGGGTGGTGGTATGATTCCAATTAGCCAATAAAATTCCAACTGTACAGTTAAACGCCTGTGCACTATCTGGACTGTTTTCTCGCGCTGCTTTCTGATACTCCTTGTAACGTGATTTGCTCTGACGCCCTAAATGCCATTTATATGGCCGTTTCATTTGATTCGTTTTGTGTCTGACTACCATGTATGGTAGTCATTTTGCCCCATAAATTTAGAGCCTCTCTGGGCTGATTCCGACTCGACCCATCATTCCAACAGATGGACGGCATTGCATCATCTATTCTCCATCTCAGCTTCGGGCCAAACGGCTGGGTGTGTAACAGAAGGGATGATCTAATAGTATATGACTAATGATGGTGGGTACCAAAAAGCGGTTTTAAGACAGAAAAGTCGCGGAGGGCACTGTTGTACACCTGAGATATACCAGGCTGTTACATAATGCAATGTACGGAGAAAGTTATGGTGTAGCGAAAATTCGCTCGATAATGTATGATCTTTCGTGTTTAGTCCGCAATTCCACGCACTGTCCCCGTGTACGGACCTGAATTCTAGTCCACAACGTAGCGAGCCTGTCATTCAAACATACTGTACATTTTTGCCAGATGCTGTCCATTTCACTGATGTTTTTTGTTGTGGATTTTCGCTTAAAATTTCTTGACCATGGAGACGGTTTTGCTAGGTGATGCTTCCTTCGGTATCTCGTGGGTTTCCATCACGAAAATACAAAGTGAGTCTTGATTCAACAGTCAAAAGTAACCGATCTCACATACAGCGCTTAGTAGTCCTATGAATTAGGCGTGAAAATGGAGTACTTCTTCGGCAATAGGATGGTACGCCTATCGTTCAGACGTCGCCGCAATATACGGACAATTAAAAAACTGGCGGCGTCGATTTGGAGAAATTTTCATTCACTGTTATGATCTTCTCAGCTAGCCGTTTCTTCAAGTGACCATTTCCAAGAGTTCGTGTAAAATTGCCACAATTCTGAAGTCCTTTTATGCGTCCAATGCCTTTGAGACAGAATGTCTGAAGAATCCCGCACCTCAGTAACTTACTAAACCTGGTGAGTTTACTCCTGAACGATGAACAATCACCGATCGTAACTAGTCTCTCGAACGACTCAGCTCTCACCTAGTGAGTGGCACAGAAGGTGGCTAGTATCAGTGTGACACCGCAAATCGTAAGAAGCCAGAAGATGCGGACATTGGGTCATATGATCAATGCGCAGTTGAAAAACCACAGCAGTGGGGATGAGCGACAAACCTGTATAAAGTGGCAAACTAGGTTTAACGTACCACTCGTGCCTGCATGTGAGTTTGAAACCCGGCCAGGGAAAAGGAATGCACTACTGATGAGCTCTAACAAGACCGAAGCTTGAATAGGATGCATTTCAAAAGGAATCAGCTGAAAAATCTGAAAATGTTAAAATCTTGATCAATTGCGAATGATGTTCAACTTAAACTTGATTGAAACATCTGTAGTTCGAACGCATTAACTTTTGACTGGCAGTCAATCTTTTGATATTCCTCTCAGTACTTAAGGGGCGAAGAAACAAGAAGATGAATGAGCAAAGAGCAAAAACCGTTGGACTGGTAGTACAGCTGTACATACTACTAACGGTTTATGGGGACGACAACATGGGATACGAATATCGATGCAATAGAAATCAACGGTCAACATTCTGTGATGTTCAGACAATTATGGAGCGTTTTTTTTTGTAGTCTACCAAGAAGCTGCTTAGTGGTTACACCCGGGAACAAGCGATACAGCCAATGTAGATCACATGTACCTGTGACCATCACTTTCGATCAAGTGCAAGTTGTCTACGCAACAGCAAGACTCATAAGAAGGGATGAAACAGAGTTGGTCATTCCATGTGATTCGTCACGGTCAGATGGACACAATAATGGATAGTTGGACGAACAAGAGGGTTTAGAGTAGGCAGGTGGTATGTACTAAAACTCGTTCAGGCGAATAGACAGACTTTGTGAGATAGACCCATTCCTCGCATTTGTCTCGGTCGCCCAACGCACTAACTAAACAGAGCAAAATGGACGAAAAACGCTACATTTCAAAAGTCGAAGCATTCGGTTTTATTGCATACGCCGAAAGTGAGATTTTCTATTTAGGACAGCAGTGCCAAACAAAAAGATACTGTGACGCGATGTTCATCCGAATCATTTTAAATATTGAACAATGGTAAACAGTGAACTGCGCTAGTGCCAAATTCCGCAAGTGACGACAGACTGAACAAGTACTAAATGCACTGAATTCAAAAAAGTTAAGTTTCCAGCTTTTGCAGTATAAGGTATTTAGTACCACGTGGACTGTAGTACATTGCCAAACCGTTCAAACCAAGACAGGACCATTTGCAGCAATTGGGCATGAACTCGTGACCGAGTTGGTCAAAAATGAGTAGCACGATCATCGAGCTACCACCAACAATCTGGCACTAAGAAAATAACAATAGATTGCCATTTTCCGATTTTCCTTTCACACGCGTAGCGAAAAGGAATCTCCGGCAAATGCGGGGCAGCACTTGAAACTCAGCAGCTTCATTTTTATTGTTCACAAACAAACGCCGGCAGAAGCGTTTTCTAACCAGACTTGAGTCATCAGCGAGCAATCCAAACACAGATGTTGAAGCGAAGAAAATTATTATCGCTAATTTGTCAGTAAGAAAACATTCTCGGAGCCTTTTGCACACTGCAGGCAAAAAAGAAATATCAACAACAATGAAGCTAAAAATTAATTCTCTGCTACATTTATGTTGAAATGGGGAATTCAAGGAAACGAGTAAGTGGATAAGAGGAGCTATCAACGGAAAGATACAGCAGTACAAAGCAGTGCATTTGAGTCACAATCCATAAAAAGCAATCTTTTTCCTTATATAAAGTATAATTTTACACACTAGTACAAGTAGGCGTGAACGGGTAGGTCTGAAGGAACGCCTCAAGCCATATCAAACACATTCCGAAATCCACAGAGAAAAGTTTGTCTCAAATGACCACAGGCATCAAGAAACGTGCTCAAAAAGCCTCTCCATTGATTGCTTGAGAGTTATTGCGGCTTGGAATGGAACCAGTCAAGTCCCCAGGAGGAAGCGATATGACAGTCTTGCTAGATTGAACACGGACTACTTAGACAATGATCTCACGGCGGATCACCAAGGCACATACGTAAGTTCGTGAATAACCTTCACAAATCGATCTGGCCAGTTAAAATCATGTTCACTAACATCATCAGTAACCTAGACAGCAATACATCAGCGGTTCACACTTATGCTTAACTGCGACAGTTGTGAAGAAGATGAAAGCAAACCCTGTATAGAAAGAGAGGAGAAAAAAGAAGGGGAGGGCACCTAACTACCAGAAAAATATCTACATCTATATTCAAACGTTCAAAGCCAAGGTACTTAGACCTTGAAAACAAACAACAAAGCCGTAAGTGAAAGTATGGTGTCATCAGCAAGACAGCTTCCTTACGGCTTTCACTACCCCACGCCATTAAATGCATTTACTTCACAGAAAACTCGGCCGAACAACAACCACATCCACGCCACTGAGCTCGATCAGCAGCCATCTCACCTAACATCTCCAACCACCGACTCTGTGAGTCACGAGAGTCTCAGCCCGGGAGACAAGTCCCCTTTGTGAACAACTACATTTCTCTACGTCAAGTCATTAGCTGTCCACCTCGCAACTTACACCAGTCGGTCGCAGTGTCGGCAAAAAGTGCTCGGTGTGGCAGGCAACTACCCGACATCATTAATACATGACACAACCATCTAAGTCGGTAAAAATTAAAGCAGTGAACAAAAGAACTCGTTTGACAATCAGTACCAAACACGCGCTTTCTAATCTCTTCGTTACTTACACGCTGGTGCCAACCGATACGAGCGACCGAACGCAGACATCGGTGATCAAACACTTGAAGACGGCTCACGTCTTCTAGCCTGAGCGGCCAGGTTTCGCTCCCATAAAATAATGCAGCCCTCACAGTCGACTTATATACGCGATTCTTAAGACTCAGAGAGACCTCTATGTCGCCATAGGTGTCTCAGATTAGCGAACACCGCTCTGGCCGTATAGATCCGCATTTCCACTTCATTCCCTACACCTCCACCGTCGCCGCCGATGTAGCTTCCCATTATCCAACATTGAATCTATGTAGTCACAGCAATCTTGCGAAAGCAACTTGCACTCTGAGGTTGCAAAGCGCATCCTGAAGTACTTATCAGAACGCGAAACGGCGTTGTTTGTGCTGCGGGGAAGTTGACAAACAACACCTTGTCGTCAGCATAATGGAAATCAGTCAGTCTTTCACCAGAGAGGAGGTCCACACCGGCATCTTGTGAGTGCCGGCGACAATCCCACGTTGTTTCGTCTACGATGAAATTGAACGAAGATGGTGAAACTGTACGGCCTTGACGTACGCCGCTCCTGCTGCTGAAAGTTTCAGACAGTTCACCGTAACCCCTAACATGAGTTGAAGTATGACAATGAAGCTCCGACAATATGCTCACATACTTGGTGAGTACACCCCTGAGTTTGAGCGACTAAAAACAGTAGAGCCATACACCGAGTCTCATTCAGCGGTGACGTCGCTCTCTGAACCACTCCAAGTTTACATTCAGACGTCAGCGAAGCACCTCGAGCAAAACCTTTCTCAAATGTCAATGAACAGGGGAATGCGAAGATTTCACAAAGGAATGTGGCAATCGGAAACTACTCGCTCAGGTGAGGCAGTTGCCTTTCCGTTGTAAAACAGCAAAATATGAGTCATATTTGACTGGCCGATAGGGCATCTTAAACAATAATAAATGGCAGTCCCTACAAGGCAATCATTGTCCACATAGTGTCCGTAATCCCGACACTGCAAGTCGACATGTTCCAGGCAAGAATTACCATTATTCGGCTGGTATCAAGACGTGGGTGGCTTGAAAGCGTCTCAGAGCACGTGTTGTCATGCCGTTACCCGATGGCAAGTAATGTACGGGATGCACAACCGATTAGTTTGATTTTACTCTACATTTTAGTGTGTGGCAAGTAGAAATTGCTGTCACCTACCTCAATGTACAACTGCCCATTATTATTGAATGGCCGTCTAATTATCAAAGGTATGAATTTCTTTTAGATCTACCTTAATTTAATGTTTGCAAAACGCTAGCTAGATGAGATCCTAGTATCAATCATGAACGAATGACAATTTTGACGACTCAAGTTGTGATTTACTCACATCGATCGCACTTTCTCTCGTGAAATGCTCTCCCTCCCAGGAAGAAACACATTTACTCCTCTGGGGAGGCGTTTCTTGTTGAGAACAGTACTGTAGGCATTACTGATTGTTTAAATCCATGAAAACCCTCATGACTTTTACTCACTAGGCGAAATAATGTGCTCCAAAGTTATCAGTCTTGAAGTTGAAACTACCGCAGTTCTATTGCGCATTCGAGAAAAATAAATTACACATTTTTAGCTATTTCTACGTTAGTTCTGTTGTTTATATTTGCACGCTATGTGAATGAGGAGAGCATGAGTGTTGGAATCATCTAGAAAGAGGTTTAATCCTAATGCGATATGCAAATCAATGAGTGGCACGGAATGAACAATGACCGGAAAAGTGGCTTCAAAGCTCGAAGTTTAAGCGGACAGCTCTAATTTGGAGGAGGGTCAGAGGGTTGTCTACTGGAGCACAGTTCAACGCGTACCAAACACTGACGTGGTTTACGGAAGGCCTGGTTGTCTTTGACAAGGAGCACATCTGGAAACGTACATGAGAAACATGCACTCAAAACCTCTGTTAAAAAGTGGACGAACAGTTGCAATTTTCATGTGGCATTCCTTAAATGATCCAAAACTTAAAGAAAATTTGTAAGTAGTATAAAATACAGGAACTGTCAGCAGTGTACAAAGAACGTCAACTTACGTTGCATTTCACGACAGTCATTAACATCTTGGTAGAAAACCATGTAGACATTGGACGAGGAATGCCAGCGGACGGAGGTCTGGGACGGACATTCTGAAGGCTCTGACTGAATCACCGGTTCGGAGGGGGCACTTGACTCAGTTGGACAGTTAGATGAGCCGAGGCTTTCTAAATCCAATGTTTGAAGGAAATCCTGTCGCTGTTTTTTAGTCCGGTATGTACGAGAGTTTGCTGCACGTTTGGCGGGCAGAACCGGCTGGTGGTCTTCAGCAGCAACAACACACTTAGAATCAGAACTAGAGTATAGGGATTGTAAGGATTTGCTGGACCCGTTGATTTTGGACAAGAGGAACTGCGATGCCGGAATGGTACACACCTTGAAATGGTACAGAACGATGTGCTACGGGTCAATTTTAATGCGAACAAACGTATAATGCACGACAGTTGAGTGTTAATGTGACAGTCGTTGAGTAGAGAAAAGTGCAGTGTGATTTATCGAGTAAGCTAGTGTTCACCCGTTCAAGGTTATCAAAGGAGCAAATGTGAACAGAAATGACAGCGCACAGCATCTAATTGTTGCACCATATGTCATCATCCAACCGACTCCCCTAGATCTCAAAATCAGGACCAACTTCAACGAGTAGGGATGAGTCTACGCACATGTAGGAATGCACGAGAAACTGACACCACCGACCAGCAGGAAAAAGTGGAAAATTCGAACAGACATCTAGTATGACATTTCTCCCAATAAGACGGCAGTTGAAGAAACATAACACTTACCTCCACATCATTACACACGCTCCACCAATCCTCGTTTTCATCCTGAACAGATTCTTGTAAAGCATGCGCGCCATCACCTGGAATCGTGCACCTGGAATCGCGAACAACGGCTACGTAATGACCGGATGTAGGCTGTGTACCAATATGAAGAAGCACACCACAAAGTCGATATAGGCGACAATGAGTCACACCTGTGGAGTGAATTGAAAAGAATAACCGGATGGGTTGCCAATATGTCAGTTTGTTGGTGTTACATACTGTGTTTGAGGAGAAATCGGATAGTACTCTGCTTACAGTCTCCATCCGAAATAAGTCTATAGAAGATAGGGAGCGTGGTCAACCAAATTTCTATCAAACACACGATCGTCTTCAAATACTCAATAGAGGCAGCTACTTTAACAATGGCCCCCGAAACCAACATGTTTTCTCAACACTCAGGTAGTTGCAGTTGTAGTGGTAGGTTCATGAATTTGTACGCCCAAAGTTCCCCCAACCTTATGCTACCGTGAATCGGAAGTCGCAGAGAGAAAACGATGAACCTGCAAACAAACTTTATTTATTGATATACTCACCGTTCACAACAGACTTCAACGTAACAATTGAGGGGTGCTAGGGAGCTGGACGTGAGAGCACCTTGAGCACAACCGCACAGCAGCCGCCAGAGTGGAAGAGTGCGTCGACGGAAAATTCCAGTCGACCTTCAGAATTCAAACAAGCGTTAGACTGGTTAAGCAGCGTTCCTAACGGTGATAGCTCAACATTGTTATCCTAGTGAATTTAACCTACAGCAGTAGAGATGATGCGGATTCATTATACAGCTACGAGCAAAACTGCGATACCTATGCCGGCCCACTAACTTTGATGCTAGTGGTTTGCAGTAAATTTACATTCACAAGGTAATGTGAACCAGCGCGATCGTATTGGCAAGGCAACTCTCACGTCGCGCGGAGTTTAGAATTTTGGGGACGTCGAAGGTGATCTCACTACACAGGTTGAGTGTGCATCGTGACTTCTGAATCGTCCCTTTTGTTACACGATCAACTGCTTGACCAAAAATCAAGAAAGAGAACGGTTGCGATACCGTTTATTGGAAGGACGAGTCGAGTCAGAATTAGGCCACAGAGACTCTAAATTTATAGGGCGAAACGATTATCACACATGGTTGACAAGACGCATAGAGAATCAAATGAGGCGAGCAATCAGGGCGTTAGAACGAACCACGTTACGGGAGTATCAGGAAGTAAACGCGAGAAAACAAATCGGATAATGTATAGGCGTTCGGTCGCAAGACTGCAGTCTGATTAACGGAGTGGGATTGATTAACTGAGCGATATAATAGAAATCAATCCACCCGAAGCCCGATCGGTCAAACGATATGACGTGATTCGTCCTGACTGCATCGTTAACAGATGCGTCTCTTAACATATACCTATAGCGTTTTGTACAGTATTTTCTACTTTATACTTCCCATTGTTCTCTCTTTTCGCACTTATCCAACTCACTTGTGCAATCCATGTTTTAACCAAGTAAATCGATTGATTCGATAATCAATAATTCAAAATCTACCTCCGAGGTCGTGAGCCGTGCGTTTTCCCTGCGTTCAGTGTCGTTCTAGTACAGGTTTCGAGAGGGTTGAATACCAATGGAACCAACCATCTATCCCAGCAGAACTTTCTTAGGAGTAACATTACGGATCGTATCTGTCGGATATTTCATTCTGTGTAGTGGAATTTCTAAACCAACGCACTTTTAAGAACTATTGTGAGCCATTTCCTTTCGTTTTTATCATATTTTTGCTCCGCGTTTACACTCGAGTATTTCGATAGTGTTTAGATCCACTACATACCCATCACTGGCGGCACTCTCCCGGAATGAGGATGCACTGGAGTACTCCAATTTAGCTAGCTAAAACTAACGCAGCCACTGACAACGGCAAACGAAGTGATGGAGAAAACGGCAAAAACCGTAACAACTAGCTGAGATCGCACAGATAAAATATAGAATGATATACGATCTAAAAGCAGTCCAAAACGCCAATGAGCTTGCCTGAACAGTCGTAGATCCAGTGAAATACACTTCCTCGTTGAAATCGGTAGAACATTCAAGAGGCTCACAACTAACGACCACGTTCATTAGGCTTATTAAGTATGTGACAATGAGGCATGAATAGTACATGACGCAACAATCAAGAGCTGACCGTTTTGGGTATCCAGATGATCAGTCGTGAATTCAGTTATTCTAAGAACACCTCGGCAAAAGGGTTATTGTTCATGTAATCAACCCGTTTAACACGGGCCAACTGGCAAAAAGACAATGGTGTCCATACATTCAGAGAATATTTACTACAGATGAACCAATTCTTCAAGACGTAGCAAGATGGTTTGTGAGCAAGTGTCCCCGACAGGCAGTCAAATGTATTTTGAGGCCGCGAATTCCAGTTAAGTTTCCGTTTAGACACCACACACGCTGCTTAGTGCCATGTAAGATGTACGTTCATATTGTAATGGACGATCAAATCAGAAATGCGAGTATCTCAACATCCAGTGGAATATCGCAATGCGGTGTGAGATACGGCCAGATCCTACTGTCATCAGATTATCGACAACACGGGCAACCGGACGGGTCATCGGCCAACGCCATCGGACCAACTAACGAGGAATGGCAAGCAAGAAACACAGCAGAAAGTGTCAGACACACGTACAAAACAGGTAGAGGTGCACAAGACATGTGAGTGGAAACTGCCGTTGTGTTGTAGACTGTAATTTTGGTCCATGAGCGCCAGCGCGCGCTAGACGGAGGAACTTGTGGGTTAGACAGTAAAGTTTGAGCTTTATTGATCGATTTTTCGTTACAACATCCTCGAACCCGAAGAGAGTCAGGCGAGGCAATGGGGCTCGAACCTGAGATCGTGTGGCTGGTAGTGGAATATGGATATTACTAAATCACCCCATGGACTCAATACAAAGAGCACCGAATACACCATGAAATCCAGTTACACACAGATAAACCATTTGGGTGGCATAAGGAGATGGCGAAATGATGAGGCCCAGGTCGGTAGAACGGACAGTAATCTCGGGTGAGTTTTCTGCAATAAGACGGAAAAAATCGCAGCCAGCCTAGTCTTGTAGCACACGATTCCATATAGAAGATGTACAACGTAACTCGTGCAGACCCAATACGCCACATCTTCGGAACCACCAAACAAGAAATTCAGTTACTATTCCCACGAGAACTATCAATATAGTAGATGTGCGACAAGGCTCTCTTTGTTGAGCATTTCGCAAGGTTGGTTCTCGTGAACGTTTTCATTAGACTGTCACAGCTACTGCGTCACAATATCGACACCGAATACCGTGACTTCCCAGGTCTGTTTTGTGTATTATTTAACGACAAAAGTAAGAGTCAATATTAGTGCTACAACTGGCCACGTATAAAAAGTCTGAAAACTCATTCGGAATATGTTCGGATGATAGGGTTATAGTGAGTGGTCCCGAATTCGTAAATCGAGATGGAAAGCAGATATGTGTTGTCATTAATAATGTCCCCCTCTTGAGATCGGATAATCGTGCCAAAACACTCTACTAATTAGATCGGTGGAAGTTTATGGCCGCTAAGCCCGAAACTGCCAGTCTCCAAGTGACGGGCGCAAAACAGACAATCCAGACCTGCTCATTTGGTATTCATAACAGTAGCCAGACTTTCACGGGCGTCGTTTCTGACTGGAAGTCTGTTAAGAAAGAATATCATCAAAATAACCCAATCAGGTCACCTGTGACGGCTGACGAAATCGTGCATCATAACAAGCTAATCGGATCATCCATGACGGTTGACGAAATCGATCATCAACCAAACACTAGCGTGCAAAATTTTCCCGTTGAACCATCCAGGATGGGACGTGAAGGTGGCCGTATGTATCGTGCAGATGTTGGGAAGATTTGGCGTTGAACCGGACAGCCTGGAGTAATACGGTTTTGGCGGGCGTCCGAGCGTCCAACGAGCAATTATTGCGCGGCTGCGAGCGGAAGCGTGCGGTACGCAAAGGAACCATCGGTGCCATAGGTCGCGGTGACGTGACTATATGGCGTTGCGATGTGTGCGGCCGCCAATGCGCTGGCCGTCTGGGGCAAGTAGGTCACCAACGCACTCATAGTACCCCGCCGGCGAAGAGGCGGCGAGTACGCTAGGCTCAGGTAGGTCAAATCGGTATATTTACTCTACTTTTGTTAATGACTGCATCGGCCAACATCCTGGTCATTAACAATTAATCCGCTCTTCTCCTCAGAAACTTGAGTGTCTGCGGTCTTCTACCCATTCTTTTCTCCGGCTTTGTTGATGTAATGTATGATGAATGGTCTGCCTGGCTTTTCATAGTCCAATGAGAACTTTGCTTTTCATCCTTATCTTCTCTGGGATGCACTAACCTGCACCCCTATACTGCAACGCTTCTTGTATTACACTTCAAAAATCTTTCTTCTCAGTGTAGATCTCGTCATTGCAGCCTCTCTGTTTAGTTTCCGAGAGATAAGAGTTTCCTTTCCTTATTAGCCAATCAAGTGGCTAACCAGCATTGGCCGGCTGGACAGAAAGGCCCCACTGGCACACCTCCCGGTCTTATTCCTTCGGGTTTACACTGGATATGTGGTGTGTTGGTGGAACTGCAATTGGTGCAGCGCAAGCCAGTTGCAGTGATGGATAAGCGCAGGCGTCCTTTGGCTTCGGTCACTGTGACAGGCTAATCCGATTCGGATGCTGCCAACCGTGTATCGTGCTAGCCGGATGAACCAATCAGACTGCAACGCCTATGGAACTGGCCATACTGGGCCACCTAATCGCGAAGTGGCCTAAACCACTGGACATTGGTTTAGCGTGTAGTTGGCTACATTTGGCGACTGACATGATATATATTTACATGCATTTCGCTCATTTGTCGAACTGGTAATCAGCATTACAGCGTGTTTTCTACGTAGTCATGTTCTTCCTGACTCCGCGCTAGCAGACTGGGTGAAGCCGTACAGCAAGGGTCCGAGTATAGCATCCAAGCCAGGATAGAGCGTTTTTAGCAAGAAAAAGGGCGCGTTACTTCAAAGTCAAACTGACCAAGCTTCATTGGTTCGGCCTACTATTCACCACCAACTTTCGAGTGAAATCAAGTTCCACGCAGATCGATTTCAGAAAACCAGATCAGATCCTCGTGAGTTACACGGTATCCCAAGTTATTGTCAACCCAACGTAACCCTTAAGTTTTGAAAGTGTTTCAACAGCCATTCTATTTCAACGAACAAAAAACGAGACGCAGCCGTCGTACTGGTTGAAGGCGCTCGCACGGGCACCAGAAGGGAAAACGTACGGAAGCCTAAGCAACTGGAGGTAGATTTGTAAAAAGGGTATTCTGCTGTAACCCCCGTCAAGTATGTGTATACCAATGGAGCACTCCTTTCCACACAACGGAGGAATTCTGAATGGTATGTGATGCATCAGGAACGTCCACTGTCAGTATACGAGGAACCCTGTGAATAGAGTCCCCAACGTAGTAGTGCTGGAAAAAGGCGACTGATCAACAAATTGCTGCATGACGCTTCAATGCCCGAACCAGACAAGATGCGATATGGTTCTTTGTGAGCAGCTTAAAGAGGATTTCCGAAATTATCACAATGAACAAACACAATAACAATCGAGAAGTTTGGTAAGGTAATTAAGTGGTTTACATTGTAACCGACATGGTTGATAAGTCACTTTGGACATGGAATGCCACACCCGCCTTACATAGTCCGGATGTTAGAGAATGGTGACGTATCCTGAATGGTCAATAATTGCCCATACAAAAGCAAGCTACAGACGCAAGTGCGTGACAGCAGGAGCATAAGTTTGAAACCGCTATGGCTTGCGTAGAGTCGATCTGATGGTAGACAAATGGAGCACGACTAAGTCTGCTTCGATGGTCTCTGTATGCTCTATCATTCATGTGAGTCCCTTGGAAATGTGTGCACCATCTAATACTTTTACTAGCATACATCCTACACCAGATGTGAAGGATTGTTTGTTCACGGATTGGGTTTCTCTCATGATGTCTCTGATTATCACCATAAGCCGATAAGTGCACGACTGAAAAACAGACAACATCATTCACATGAATCCGTAATATACTGAGGCGGTTGAAGAGTTATTCTGTCTCGAGAATTTCATTAAATAACCCGCAGATCAGGAATTTAGAAAACTCATGTGTTGAGATGCGACTGAAGAAGCAACAAAATTGTATCTCATATAATCGGTTCTCTGCTGCAAAGGAAGAAGTCAATTGTGTGGCCTGGGCCTATCAGATTCTACTACAAAAATACACATCAGTATGTCAAACATCTCAATTTGCTTACGCCTCGATTGAGGATATTTCGGGTTTTACTCGCAAAATTCCACCAGAAATCTACTAGGTTAATCAATAGTTTGTTTTTCCTATTACTGAGCATCAGGTATGTCAGAAAACAATGAGTGACCCTATTTTGGATAGATACTATCATTCAACAATTTGTGACTGCTGGTCGAATATTAAACTGACATAAAAAATTACAGACGAAATGTTTGATCATTTTAGAGGTGGTGATTTTTCGGTCGTTTCGATATTTAAAAATAAAGCTCTGCTGTCATACTGGTACAAAATAAAATCGCAACATTATTTGGTTCAAGAGGGATGCTTTTGGGAAGAAAATATATTATTTAGTAATGAAGGCAACAATATTTGTCATCAAAAGTAGCACCTTGTTGATTGCCTAGAGGTGCGCCATCTTAGGAAGTCAAATGCATTTGCTGTTCGGAAAGATTGGACAAAGACGGCTGATAAGCGACTTCTCTGAAACCCTCGACCGAGTACACCGCTTAGCGCTCCACACGAAGCTTTGTAACATAGAAAATCCTCTAATACTGTGGCTCACCGATTAGTTCCAGAATTGTCACTTTAATGTCCAGGTGGACGGAGCTTTTTCAAACCAGCACTGTAAGCCCGGCGACGTACCACAAAGCTCCACACTAAGACCTCTTCTCTTTATTCTGTTTATGCTCGAGAGTCATCAGACTGCCAATTCCCCATTGTTGTCACATACTGATGACGTGAAAATTTGATGTATAGTAAACAAGGTGATTAATACTGGAAAACTGCCAAATGAAGTAAAAACATACTAGACTGAGGAGTCACAGACGATTGGCTCTCGTTTAACACGGCTAAACGTGATGTAAAACAACTTCGTCCTTCAGGCTGCACAGAGTACTTTCTTGAACGCGAAACACTATACACCACTGCTCGCGAACGAAACACAGGCCGACTCTATCGAGTGATCTTGATCTGTCTCCCAGCAGTGTGTTATTGGTTAAGAAAGCCAACTTGGTATTTGGGACATTCAGCATGCTGTTTGGATGGTTTCACTTAGACTGTTTCGCCATTACGTTCGACTCGTTAGTTAGGCTAGCTGTCCAAGCTTGCCGTCCTTAATTCGTCAGGGACATAGCTCTTATTAAGGACCCTACCTAAATAAGTTACACAAACTGGAGTTCTCAATGAGCTACAAGCATACTAGACGTGACTTGATTTTGGTACATAATACGCTCCATAAAACCCAACATTTACGAAATAGACGTGTGCCTATCGAAAATAGCCAATTCACGGATAATTCACTAAAAGCCACAACATCCAATGAGCAGGTTAACTTCCACTCTGTTGACATACACTTGTCCAAACTGGAAAAGCTCGCCTGAATTTGTCGTAACTGCGTCATCGGTAGTTATGAGAAAAACGTGGCGAACAAAACTTGTTTTCGTCGTTTCATCACCAGATTAATCGAACACACAATGAATATGAAAGTAGTAATCGGTAGTTGAATTCAGACATCGACTCGACACATGTATTCGGGATACCAAACTGAGTCGTCGTTAGAATCACGGCGAAAAAGTCAAGCTGCGTTCGATCTCACAGTGTTGGTGCTAGCCGACTGTTGCTTGCTGTATGCTGTGGTAAGTTTTTGTGTGCTTGACCGGCCGTGGCTGCATTCTTATTCCGCCCGTTAATCTCTGGCACTGTCATTCGCAACCACTACGGCTGATCCTCTGAAAGTGAATCAATCTACCGAGCAATTTCCTACTGTCGAACAGTCCAACACAGATTTCAATGTACATCGGCTTTATCGGCTTCTTCCCAACCTGTAAATTTCTCATGAATCCTGTGAAACGAGTTGATCCGAGTAAGCGACCCCATAGGAAACTGCGAACGAACGGGGAGAACCAAATCGTCAAGTTTGACGATACCAGCACGACTAGTTGTCTGTAGGCGTCAAGTGAAAATAAGATCGGAGCATCCGGCATCGATTGGAAATCCGTCCGCTTCTGAAGTATTTTGCTTTCCGCAACTGTTAGTCAGTTAAACAGCACAGGGAGAATGAGCACCCTGGGCAACGTAGACACAAGACTAATACTTCCAAGGATGTCAAGGGAGGCTCTGTCATCCACTGCAATGTGAAAAATACCCCCAGATAAAAATTAAACGCGAAGTATCACCATCCTCAATCAACCAATTCAGATAACAAGGTGCAATCACCACATTTTAGAAGAAAGTTTACGAAATGAAGTTCAAACGCTGAAAAAAGGCTCAACAGTTTGAGTTCCAACACAACAGTGATCGCTAGCAATACTGTCCAGAGTACTGCGACGGACCACAACCGGGTTGTAATATTCGAACTCATCGGTTCATTCGGCGAGTTGCGTGATAGGCTGTATGAAGCGTTAACTACCTTCCTATAGTTATCATCATAGTCCGTTTGGTTCATTCTACCAAACGCTCCTTACAGAAAACGCATTTCAGTTCTCAAGGAGTTTCATGGCAATCAGAGTCACGAAGGATTGTTAGACTTATGCCCAATAAAAGGCTTGCTTTAGCCTCCAAGCAACTGTGAACCCCTAAATTACGTGGAGACAAAAACGGTAGAATGATACATAAATGAATACGAGAAAAAACGTGTGAAACACCCTTTCATCTCAATTGTATATAACAGTCAGGTGTCCAGAAAGGACGTGTTTACTTAGAAACGAAACAGCCAATATTCATATCCATACGAAAGTGTTTATATGATCCACTCACCAGATTCTAACTCTAAACAGGCAGCGCTGTGCTCAGATCGGATACCATCGCGAATCCCAGTCAATTCGAGGAGATCCGGGAGACGTACAGACGCCTTGTGTTTCTTACGTTGCCCGGTTCGTGGATCGTAGGTAAATCGCAAGAGCTGAATACACAAAAGTGATGGGGCACGAGTGATACATGCGCGACGGATGCCGTTTTGTTTCTGTAGACACCGTGGACAGGCATATCGGTTCTCACCGGTTAATGATTCCGCCTACATCAGAAGATAAACGGACGACGGAGAGCAGATTACGACTAAAGAAATGATACCGTACAACGTAAAAAAAGGGACGGACAGGGAAAGAGTTTTAAGGCAGGGCCACATGTCTGCTACCAGTCTTAAGCAGTGAGAATGTCCAAGATACGATGCACCTTCGAAGTATCTGGCATAGTGTGCGTTCAAAAACAGTGACAAAACCTACCCATTCTTGTGCATGTTTTGAACCCGAAAACTAACCAAGTAAGTCCTGACCGTACCAAGAAAACTGCTTCATAAGCTCGATGACTGCTGGGTTCAAATAAGTGCACTTATTGGTTGCCCTAATGACTTCGAATCAATCTGGAAAATCGCACTGGCTTCCGTAGAGCAGTTGGCTACCCCGTTGGAGAAGAAAAACAGAACGATGGAGTGAGGCCCCGGAAATTCGGATGGCAGTGCTTATTCCAAGCCAGTCTGATGGGCCTGTCTCACTGAAAGCAGAGGAAGTTTCCCCAAGGTCAGCAACTGCGACTGATATGAAGACCTCCCTGGTAAATTAAATGAACGAACAACGGACAAAGATGTGGCCGGAGGCTACATAGGTACTTCAGTAGGACTGGCAATCAATCAGTTGCATTTTAGTCACCTGACTGACTGTTTCAAATATTTCTAGATTGATTTCGCCTAGCTGCTTGCCCCCCAACTATATAAAGTGTATGTTAATTTCACAAAAGTAACCGATGAGATGCGAACGAAATGTCATTGCGCAAGACATCTTACATGCTACTATTGGCTTTTTTCAAATTAATCAAAATCAGCTGATACTCAACGAAGTTGTAACAATCACTAGCCAATATTTGAGTGATTTGAGGTTAACTTAAATTCAGTACACAAGTGCGATTCGATAAAGATCAACTGACTCACTTCTTTCGTCTATACCCTACTGCTAACATGAGGATATCGATGTTCATTCCTTGTTGAGGGTATCTTAACATCGTCATTACGGCCGGTCAGCAGAAGAGCAAATAGATATCACGAATAAGTATTTGAGGAGTTGGCCAGTGCCAGCAGCTTAAAAGTCAGCTGATGTGTACACTCAATGTCCAGCGAAGAGTGGCTGCACAACCAATTCACTCCACAGGCTGTAATTTCGAAATGTGATTTCTGAGACCCAACAGACGCTAACCTTCAGAATGTCTAGCGTGCAAGCTAGAGTGGTCTGCTGATCTATCAATTCCAGAGAGCGAATGTTAAAGGCGTTTAATTTGATTAGCACTCTGAGTCCAACCAACAGACTGGTGAGAACAAGAGCTCCCAAATTTAATTCATCCAAAAGAAACGAGAGGAGGAGCCTATTGGAGTATGGACACTGAAGCCAGCCATTCTAATTCTGGGGTATAAGAAAGGAACATCGAAGTTAGAGACGGTGAGAGCACTAGAGCTAAGTTAGAGGTGACAATGGATGAAGAGGTGGTATAGTATAGGTTCGCCTCTCTATCCTGTTGGATATCACAGAGACAGAGATCTGGTTTATGTTGTCGGAGGGCCAACGTAGTCTGAGATTGCTTACCACATATAAATTCACAGTTGCAGGTTGGCTGGAGAAACTGGTAGAAAGTCCAGAACTAAACAATAAAACGAGTAGTATTCACTGAAAATGCATCAAAACCCAGCACCGAAAGGCAGTAAGTAGATGGTAGTTGACCAGAAATAGTGCAGGCTTTCCAGAACAAGAAATCAGTATTCCATCAACCACGACTTTGGAGATCAGAGGACGACTATTTTTCTAGCTTGAAAGATTGTCTGTGTAGTCATCTCAGTGTTTGAATTAACTCAACGGGACCTAACAGAGTGCGCAAAAAGGATGAAAGTGTATGATCATCAATCGCAACAGCGATGCATATGAACAGCGGATGCAAAGAACTACTGGAGAGCTGCAAGACATACCTTGAAGTAGTCCCGAATACATTCTACCAGAGAAGTTGAGGAGACTTTCAGAGATAATTCCAGAAATTTGGTCGGTCGCTTGGAAATGAAGTCACATTGTAAACAGCTGCAGAGGAGAAGTAACTTCGTGTTTAGAATTTCAGGTTGATAAAAACCATCTAACTTGTCATGTGAAGGTAATTGGTCGCATCACAAGCGACAACGCCCAAATGTGTCTATCACACAGTGACAAGGGCAGATCAATAAGTCAAATATGACAACGTTCAGCCCCCAACCACAAAAACGAAATTCGAAATCAAATCTGACCATTAGAGTGGGAAAACCAGCTACCATAAAATATTGGGAAGTGGTTATCCGGGTGACTTAATCGATCCAAAGATGGTTGCTAGATATCGCATGAGATAAGGATTGGGATGTAAAACAATCAAAATTTTCATTTAAAGACATTGCGGTGAACTCATTTATCGTCGCGTCTGCTCAACTCTTCGAAGACGTCTCCTTTGCAACAAATCTACAAAGCTGATTTAGTAAAATCTGAAAGTCAAGACTGAACTGGAAAGGCAAGTCGTCGGTCCACGGACATAATGTTTACGTACAGCTTTGCGTGCAGACTGTGCAGAAGAGTAAGATGATATAAAGATCAAAAAGTTGTCGAAAAAAATTAGTGAGCGGCGTTCAGCTTGAATTGAAGCAGGTAATGGAAAATCAACCACAAACGCCATAATCACATATCAATTTGAACGCAACCGTTAGAACATGAAAACTGGTAGATGCAAGCACTTCTTATTGACTATTCAGTACCAAATTTACAATAACATGAAACGGCTTTTTTATATCGAACAGTTAGGGAGTAATTGAGACGAATAGTCGATCGGTGGGTTAGGAAAGGTCACCAAGTCCAAGGTAAGGTCAAGCTAACGAACAACTGTTTCTGAATACCCAGGACCCGCTTCAGTCGATTGATTGCGAGAGCCACAGCAAAACGCAGGAATCCTGAACCGGGATGACGCAATAAGATTCTGAATGCACAAAGCGGGTCGACTGTGGACATTGGTTGCTTGCGTGTTTCAACGACATTGCCGTTCTTTAGTGATACGGAGTTCTGCATCCATTTTGGCAAATGTTCCTTCACTCTGAAGATCAAAAACCTCTCGGTTCTGCCTATGCAAATTTCTTTGCAGTTACATGTAAAGTGGTAGATACAGTGTGAGATGGCACTGACAGGCTGATCTCCTTTGATTAAAGGAACAAACAGTTTCTGGGTTCGAGCTAATACACGAAGTTCGGCTGCGTTGAATGTCCGTTTAATCGAATTCATTAGTTTTTGTGTTGTTTGATGCATACTGTAATCACCTTTAGAAGACAATTCTACATAAACCTTCTTTTTTTCACCGCAACCACCTGTTTGGATGGTGGTTTCGGTCTACTGTGTCTTTCTATGAAACGTTTTGGATAGCTATTCGATTGTAGTACGGACGTGATCAACTTCAGTTCCTGTGTACAGATTCGTCTTGCGCGTGTGCATAATGTATTCATTAGTGCGCGTTTGTGGTGAACCGGTGTGAAACTACTAAAGTTCATGTATTGACCGGACCACGTGGATTTTCTGTAGGCAGCACTTTTGAGAGAGCCATCTTCCTGGTTACTAGTATGTCTAGAAACGGCAAACAGTCGTCGGTCTCAAATTCACACGTTACTTTCAGGTTGGGATAATAACTACTTAAGCGCTACACCGGGTTATCTATTGTCTGTGTTGGCCCAACTGAGTACCAGTGTATCATCGACGTAGCGTTTGTAGTATGACATACTCGCTATGTGTGTGGCTAACTCCTACACAATCCTTAACATGAGAAAGTCTGCTAGGATGGACCCTAGTGGACTTCCCATGGCTACCGCATCTACTTGGCGGTAGCAGCGACCAAGAAAACGGAAGCTGATAAGGCTTCCCTCAGAATATCACTGGGCAGAGGTAAAGTAATGTGGCTCATTTCGACGAGCTCACAAATATAATCAATTGTCTCATGTAGCGGGACATTCGTGAACAGTGAGTGTACGTCTATGGAACACAACTCATTAACAAGGTTGATGTTGTCCAAGTCACTGATCAGTTTAAAAGAATTTTTAATAGAATGTGGTTGAAACTTTTGTCTCAATGGAATTAGGATGGCGACTAACAAGCGTGCCAATTTATGGTACGGAGAATTTGTTATCGCCAGGATAGGCCTACGAGGCATTCCAGACTTATGTTTTAGGGAGGCCGTAGAGCTTAGGTGTAGACGGCCCACACGGTTTAAAGGCTTTGTACGTCTTGTCATCGATTAAGTGCATTTGTAAGAGGAGTTGAAGATGCCGTGCTATGCGAACTTCTATTTCAATGACGTTGTCCACTATCTATTTGCTGAAACTCCGTTCGGTCCACTAGTATGGACAAGACCTTCTGCACATATGCGTCCCTGTCTAAAATGACTGCCCAGAAGGCTTTGTCTGGCTTAAATATTACTACATTTTTTCTATTTAAGTCTCGTATTCATCCCACTCACCCCCTAACTGTTCGATATAAAAAACCGTTTCATGTTATTGTGAATTTGGTACTGAAGAGTCAATACGAAATGTTTGCATCTACCAGTTTTCGAGTTTTAACGGTTTCGTTCAAACTTCTGAAGGGAATGAACTGTTTCACATATCACTTTAACGTAAATTAGTACACAGGTGCAAGCAAAACACTAATCTACAGGGCTGTCACCAATCAACACATTTGTATGAGCCATGAATCTAGCACGACGAGGGTCTTAAGCTCTAACATTTTCTCCCATAGGAATGTTGATCCGATCTCAACTTTCTTGGTTGCACAACCAGCTGATCTTGAACGCGTGGCTCGACTTCCAGTCACTTTCTGATCGAGTTTCAACGAGCGTTGTGAACTTGAGTGTGAAAAGCATTAATACTATTAACAAGCAAATAGCCACAAATATCCGCTGATCCCACATGAGACAACTATAGCGGTTAAGTTAAAAACAGAACTTGAAAGTGTGAACACGAACTGAACGCGACCAAAATGCAAGCAACATCAAACACTGCTTTTCCGGTTAACAACAGAACCGGTGACCTCATTTTAGTTTACAGTAAACCATGAAGTGCTCCATATACATCGTTCAGGTTGGAAAAAAACATAGGATCCGATGTCTCATGTGTTAAAGAAGGTTGATAATCATAGAAAAAAGGTAAATGAAAAGGAATACCACATACCCTACACGGAATCAGCTCTATGCTTGCCAAGGTTCATAAACGAAAGCAAATCACAGTAACAAAGAAAAAGGATGTATTCATTCGTACATTTATGAGGTAGGAAAGCGAGCCCATGAAAAAGCTTACCTCGTTTCATAAACATATTCGCCACGTATGAAATCCTCTACGACAGAGAGTCCGGCTTCTTGAAATCGAGCTTCTAAGAGATGCATAAACAAGCAGTGGAACTCCGGTGCATCCTGATCAAAGTGTACACATTCAGACAGTGCTTTCAGTTAGGAGAAATGAACAAAAACAAACTACATCATTTTGTATCTGTTACCTGTAGCGTTAAAATCAATTAGATATGAGTGTTAAGAATGAACCAACAGACTTTTTGATTGTAGGCGACCAAATGCAGCCTTCACTGGTAATCCACCTAAAAACGACTTCGAGTGATAACTTGATATGATGTTTGCCTCCAGGCGACAAACAAACAGGAAATGGCGTCAAGAAGTCCAAATCTAAACAGAAGTGATCGAGGCAACGCGAGAAAGAATTCACACACACAAGTTTGCAGACACCGTCAGTACCGTTGAATAACCTTGAGCTTGATCTTGGTTTCTGTTAATGTTGCGCTAACGGTGGTTCAGTAGTGGCGAAGCTAATTACCGACGATATGGAAAAAGTCACCACCTCAGTCACTTCAATTGATCTGAACAATCTATGAGTATTTGCCCGGAGTAAAAAACCTAGCGTGTCACATGGTATCAGACAACTTAGGAAGTAGAAAAAAAACCTTTGTAACACCTGCACTGTTCCAACAGGGTTATTTCGCTACAGGCAACGATATCACGGCCCACAAGTAACTACGGTTGGCGGCATCCGATTCGGATTAGCCTGTCACAGTGACCGAAGCCAAAGGACGCCTGCGCTTATCCATCACTGCAATCGGTTTGCGCTACACCAATTGCAGTTCCACCAACACACCACATATCCAGTATAAACCCGAAGGAATAAGACTGGGAGTTGTGACAGTGGGGCCTTTGTGTCCAGCCGGCCAATGCTGGTTAGCCACTTGATTGGCTAATAAGGAAAGGAAACTCTTATCTCTCGGAAACTAAACAGAGAGAGGCTGTAATGACGAGATCTACACTGAGAAGAAAGATTTGTGAAGTGTAATACAAGAAGCGTTGCAGTATAGGAGTGCAGGTTAGTGCAACCTGATTAAGATAGGGATTAAAAGCAAAGTTCTCATTGGGCTATGAAAAGCCAGGCAGACCATTCATCATACATTACATTAACAAAGCCGGAGAAAAGAATGGGTAGAAGACCGCAGACACTCAAGTTTCTGAGAAGAAGAGCGGATTAAGTGTCAACAACCAGGATGTTGGCCGATGCAATCATTAACGGAAGTAGAATGGATACACTGGGATGCACTAACCTGCACTTCTATAATGCAATGCTTCGTGTATTACAAGTAACTAAGACACACATACACGTCCTAGAATAGAGCTAGTAAACAGACTCACTAGCTTAACGAAAACAAGTCACTCTGAAGTATGGAATGAGGAATTTTGCCACAATATTATCACTCAGGCTCAGTAATAATGGACCAGATAGCTGATCAGAAGTTACAGGGGAGCTAGGCAACTGGCATGTTATTGTAAAATGTGGTCAGCCAACCGGCCCCATCATATATTACGTGTGATTGGTTAGTTTTCTATATGCTTGACTAACCAATGAACTACATGATAGCTAAGCGGCGCTTGTCCAGTAACACACTGACAGGCCTGATCGTAGATATAGCGTGAATATTCGTTAGACGTTGACGATGGAGTAAGCCAAAGTCAAATTCCCGTCATAAGGAGAACATCCACGATATTAAGAAAAAGGAAGATCGCACTTATCGAAAATGTCAGCAAACTTTTATCGTGAACTCGATCGGTAACGGTGTCACCTAGTAGTGGTTTGGATGTGTTTGGTTGGCAAGAAAATTTGCTACAGTATCCAACGGAGCTGCGAACAAACGATCTTCAGGCATCACAAGAGTAAATCGCTGATCATTGAAGAAAACTTGATTGGTGAACGTGCCAAAAGTCACAATATGAGCGTAGCAAAACGAATGCTACGCGTATCGCAATGTAGTTACATGGCTTTCCAGGATACATCAGTCAGAAACAAAGAGAACCCCACGAAAGAATTGTGCACACAAAGAAACGACAGTGAACACACTTTTTAGCTGATGTTTTAATCGAAGACTACGAGCTGCACTCCTCTTCTCAATCAGAGGAACCAAGAGTTACCTTGCCCCCCCCCAACTACGAACCTATTATTATGAACTTCATCTCACGATTTTACTATAACCCTTTGTTAAAGGTGCCAACAGCCGATTTCTTTCTCAGGTCATATTTCACTGCATCAAGACGATCTATCCCGTCTTCCCCTAGCTGTTACATGGTTTCTTACCTGACTCCCAATTTTGTTTTCGGATAGACACCAAAAACCTACATCATTTGATGATTGTGATAAAAATCAACCAAAAGGATAGTGCACCGAACACCAGGATGATGTTCTTGCGTGATCGGCACAATCCTCTAAATGACCCCCCTCCGAACACCTTCAACATCAGGACACGTATGCAGACAGGTCCTTGCAGACAATCCTTGCAAACACATTGGGCACCTCCGCTATCGATATTTCTCGTCTTGCTAAAAAATTGCTTCGGGGTTCTAGTGTAGTGTCTCACTCTTAATCTCCGTCGGCCGATTGATAACACACATATACTGTGCACTTGCCTGGACACCATGCAGCTCAGGACACTGGTGAAGCCAATGTTAGATTTGTCACAAGCATATACGCAGAAAAGGCACCACTTGGCCAGACACTCATCAACAGGCGCTTTGGTGCTGTCAGACTCGGAGCCGTGAAAACAGCATCGAGAGGTGTTTATCACAAACGCTGTCAGTTTGTTCTTGCGGCGCACGCACCCGAAGATCATGGCCCAGAGGCAGTGAACGACGACTTTTATTACCAGCTCATCAACCTTCAGCACACCGCGTGGGTACGTACACTATAATCTCGGCTAGAGACCTGAACGCTTATCTAGGCAGATATGTGCTACCACCCCTATGCTATTCGTCGAACAGATAACGATGAAAGTCTGTCACAGCTTCGTGTCGACAACACTCAGCTCATAGTGAGTGCCAACTTTCAGTGTAATAGACATTATTGCGCCACCTAGCAAAGTCTACCACCAAGCCAGTCTTGGGTGCCAACCAATCATGTAGCCATCAGCCACGGACGACATTGCTGTTTGTAAGATTACCAATAAACTTGGGGGCGCCTGTATGGACTGTGATTATGCGTTAGTATGTGCGCAGTTTGTTCCGTGCTTCCGTGGGAGACCACGATGTCGTCGAATATAAATTGAGATACGTAAATTTGCAGAGACAAGCGTTCTGCATCTACTACAGAGCACTTGCCCACAGTCTATGAAAACGACCACTGGACAACAATGAGGTACACTAAAGATATACACAGCATGTAATATGTGATGGGTGACCAAATCGTAGGCGCGACTAGTCCAACACTCAGTGGAATACCTCAATGCGGTGGTGAGAGATGATCAAAACCCAGAATGAGCGGAATGCGGACAACATAGGCGACCGGACGAGTCATCACTCAACGAAATCAGGCCAACGGACGAAGAAAGGTTGGCGAGAAACCCACGATAAAAAGCGTCAGCCACACACAGACAGAAGTCTATATGACGTGTAAGTGGAAACCGTCATTGCGTTGTGGACTGTTATTCTGATTCATAAACGCGAGCGCGCATGTGGCGTGAGAACGTGCGAGTTAAACAATAAAGTCCATGCTTTATTGATCGAATTTTTGCTACAATATGTACGATACCACCAAGTGTGGTACAACTGTTAGATCACCTGTCAATCGCTAGGTTTCTACGCGATTACTCGAGCGTTTGATAATAAGTGTTAGGACATGGAAGTTTATTATTGACTCCCAGCATCTCAAATGGGATGCAACAAGGCTGCCTTACCTTTTCTTTCCTATTCAACTCTGCAAAGTGGAAGAGATCTTAGAGCGCACTTTAACAACGTGGGAGCATAACTGTGTGAAAATGCACTCAAGCACAAGAATCCCATACACTGATGTAACGTATGAGGGTCCACGAAGAGCCCAGTACGCCGCAGGCAGCTCACAGATTTTAGCTACTCAGTCTTGTATTACATTTCTATTTTCTGAGTGAAATGTGTTATTTGAAGACCGATGGGACGCTATGCTCTCTCTCAGCATTGACGGTTAACCGTTCATGTACTTTGGAGACTGCACCAGTATGGAATGTCCAATGAGACCACATATCGTGTAGTGTAGGCTCGGATAGCGTTTACTTACGTACGCCATCTATGGTGTCGTCATAGTCAGTCTTTCGGTAAAAGTCCGGGTGTACGGTGATACTGTATGAAGAGCCACATCACACGGCTGCTACACCTGGTCCATTTGCCCGTAGAACGTTCGAAAAGTGCCTGTTTCGACCATCTGCGTCTCCGAAGCATTGGCGACGTCTAGCAAGAGCACCGTATCAGTAATAACGAAGTTCACCGACATGTCTTTGGGGTGGACACTCTTTCAATCGCTGAAGATATGAATCCCGTTTCACAGGTTTCGTTGGCTCAAACAGTTCAGTCCTCTTAACATAGAATAACGGTTAAGACGCCAAACTGCCAATTCAAACTGTTTATCGACACTAACCCCGTCACCAATATGAATTACTAGGCAACCTTGTCTTATAGTAAGCAAGACAAAGTGGGGTAAAGCAACGCGAGCGCTAGCAGAAGTTAGTTTGTGAATCAGCAAGGTTAAGAACTAAAGATAAAAATTCTGAACGGCCAAATTTTCTATCATAGTAAAAAGAGTGTATTGAGGATGTCAACAGTGGCTCGAAGCTAGATGAGCATATAACTGGTGGTCTGACAGTGATCATCCACAAAAAACACCAATATAGAACAAAGGGAACAACTGCGAGTGACGAACAGTGATGAGATGTGACGGCGACGTAGAATACCTAACGAAGACTGCGGTTCAAAAAGCCAGGTGCTTGAACGACGCAGGTTAGAGAAGTTGAAATCGGTTAACTTGTCCTGTTGTACAAGGTGAACAGAACTAATCAATAGTTCACACAGAAGTGAGTGCTGTTAATACCACTAAAAGCTGGTCAATACGGGAAGAACACTTTTTTCGAGGCAATCGCATACTGATTCAAAAAATTTGGATCGCCAAAAAAAAGAATGGAATTGATCACAAGTGCTACTCTCGACGAACGATACAAACGATGAACTAGCCAACGGCGATAACGAGAGAGGTTCGGCTGATTTGCTAGTGACCTAACAAACCAACAATAATCAAGAAGCAGAGCAACCTACTTGCTGTTCCTCTTCACACAGACGCAGGGCTTCAATCAAACCACCAGGGTCGACAACTCTAAGGATGCAGAAGAAGTAGAGACAAACGAAACTAATGAAGGACAATATATAAGGACAGTCAAGACGAGAGATATCGACTCTACACAAAATGCACACAGGATAAATATAGCGGTCATCTACGTATTCAGTTTAACTCACCCACAATTGCTCAACTGCAACTGGCTGAATATGAGCTGAAGCTGATGGATGATTCCCGTCTCGTCATCTGAAAGGGGAGCAAAATAAAAGTTTAGAAAAAGACCTAAGTGTGAAAAATCCGGACTTCAGCTGAACTGGAACCAGCCACAGAAACATGTCCAGTCGCAGCAAAGGCTTCACCAGCTGAGCTACGAAGCAACGAAGGGGGATCAGAAAATTCACCTTTGTGTCTAGTCACCCAACCAACCAACTGTCATATAGAATCCACTAACAGACTGACTGTCCAAACAAGATTCCTCGATCCGCTCACGCTGAAATCCGCCAACACCACCAATGAGCGATGTAATTGTACCACCGGTAAAAAGTTTGGTAGATTTGATAACCTAAAAAAGATCCAGGCATGACAACTCCGGATTTTCCATACCCGGATCTCTTTTAAATTTTCAAATCTGTCAGACTACTTAGTAGTAATACAAACAAACAAGTGTCGGCCACAATTCCCGTTCAAAAGTGGTACAAACGCCAGTATGATTCGTACAGTACGGCACCATGCCCATAAGTGTACCAAGTGTGAGTGCCAAGTTTTGGATGGCCTGAAAACATCTGGAACACTCGTGACTTACCATACCACTTGTGTCGTAAAATTTGGAAGCTCTTGGTTCGTTCAGGGCTTATGAGCCTAAGGTACACAGACACATGCAGTGTAGGAAACGTGCAACATTAGCTACTAAGAAACACCAAAGGTAGAAATAAGACAAGATGGAGGGAATCTTCATATAGCAGCAGTCTTAGGGAAGACAATCGTCAAGCGTATCACTAGAGAATGCATTCTATTCTGTTGGCATAACATAGTAATCAGGTTTGTGTAATGCACGGAATGGAGAAACTGTGCTGAACAAGGCTTAGATACAATGTCGGACTGATCAAAGGGGAACAGTCACACCAAAAGCAAACACACATTACAAGGTTATGTGTCGCATCACTGATTGTTTGAGGACTCGGGTAGTGAGGCACGAGCACCACAGGTGGAAGAGGTGGGAAAGGATATCCTCGAACGAAACGCTGATCGTCCAAAGGCTGGTCGTGATCGTCGGCGCACAATCCGATACGGATGAAAAAGTATGAGCACCGATCACATGCTTGATGTGTGCATCAGTAACCAAAATAAAACACTAATTGTGCAACCTCAGTCAATGTAATACAAGTGAAAAGAATGGGGCCAGAAAACCGTAAAACCGCAGTCCAAGAGAAGGCGATCATGAGCGGGTTACCAAATTGTGTCAAAAAATAACAGCTCTCTTTAGAAAACACTTCACTAGTAATGGTATCATAAAGTGGTTTTCAATTGCGCTTATTCACCGCACCTCGACCTAGGCCTGCACTATCAAGTGAGTCAGAACGTTGAATCCACAGCATTGGGCAGGACCACCAAACAAAACGTACGCCCCTGCCGTCTTATAACTCAGAGTTGAAGACAGCGAATCCAAGTGGCGTAACTCAGTTCGGTTTAACTTCGTGACATCAAGGACGAGGAAGTATCGAACCAGATGACACAACAAACAGAAAACACCACAAAGGGATTAGAAGTCTCAACAGAAGAGCCACTAATTTTGATTCTTCACCCTTTTTAAAATAATCACCGACCTCAGGGTCCCAGGCAATAAACCAGTAACACCCCGTGGAACTCAGCCCTGATGTTACAGTCTTCACTCCTCGATCCCACGTCATACTGATATGTGACCACCCATTCCAGTCAAAATCAGGCCATGCAGAAGGTATACGACGTAGCAATCGAGGGATGAGCAGTCAAACAACATGACCCAGCCGCCGAGGCCTGTGTGCCCAAACCAACATATCAGTGAGGTGCTAACGATGCACACATGCGGTGATCGAAAATGAAATCTTCAAACATCATCCGAACGAACGGGCCAAGTTTCGTCAACGTACAGGAACGACGTGCTCGGCTGGCGCCAAGTCGGCGTGACAGATAACGAAGGTTCACAAGTGCACAAGTGCGACCCACGATATGAGGATTTGATGTGATTCAAACAGACAATTCATTAGAACTTGTGCAATCACCCAGACAGGCACACCCCCGATTAACACACGGGTGTGACCAATGAAGATGAACGCGGTCACAAGCATGTCAGTCTTGGAGTGGGGGCCCTGCGCTCCACATACGAACCGGCACCGCTAGCTTGTTGGTGTTTTGTGCTGCTCGTGCGCATTGAACTACGGCGGCATTATCAGCAGTCTAGGTCTCTAACTCGATCGCCAGTGAACAGTTCGACATCGCTGTGCGGACGGCCTCCATGTCGTCAACGAAACCGTTGTAACTGGATTTACGGCCTACGAGCGCGTAAACGGAACGGTCAATGAAACAGCGTATAACGAAACGACGGTGAACGGTAATGATCAACGGAGTGAAGGTTGTGCACGATCAGTCAGTCTCTTCCCAGCCAACCCATCCACCCGAGGATGCCGCATGAACACAGGGAAAAGACTGACCTTCAAGCGGAGCTTCTTTATGTCGCTCAGCCCGAAGACAACATGGTCAAAAACCCGTTCGTATTTATAGAGTTTGGGACCAGTAACAAACCAAGATCAAAAGAATTAGCCAGATGAAAGTCCAGACAGTACAGAGTAGGCGTTTAGTCGGAATGATAACAACAGTTGTCACGATGGCTGAGGACGTTCGTGAAGACCGGAGAAGTACACGACCATGGCAACGGCGAAGGTCACTCATAAGTGTACTTTGCTGGTCTTTTTGTCACACAATACTTCCCGGGAACTGGCAAATTTCCCGATAAAAAGCAGAAAGGGGAAACGGAAATCCGAAAAAATGGACGAACACTTCTTGTGATGCCAAAAGATAAGGATGGCTCACCGTATGCACTCACGTTGCTTCCTTGGTGGAAAAGTTTTGGGTGTGGTATACTGTTCAGATACGTCATTTTGTGCGAGACAACTCGAAAACACAGTCCTATCAACTAAGCCAAAAGCTTCTCGATAGACCGAAGCAAAAATTAGTATAGAGCTCCTGCAAGTATGATTGTACGTAACTGGCAGAACGTGAAGCCAATACACCTACAGAAAGAGCGATACCTGTCCCGTTCCTTACTACCAACAGCCCAGACGGGTTGGAACAACGTCCGGGAATCCTCAGACTCCTTGGATCCCTTCATAACCGTATGCGCTGACAACTGGGCCTTTCGGTCCACTTGAATATGCTCTGTGAGTTCTGACCTACCTGTCCTACAAACTGAATTCTACTCACATCGAGCAAAAAGTCTCTGATACACACCATAAAGCGACCTGAAACCCAGTGGTTGGCGACTGAACGAACGGTGGAGCGACAAGAAATGGTACTTGCCCTAAACATGGCATTACGATTGGGCGCCAGGCAAGACTCGACGTCTCTGAACAGCAGAGTGGAAGTCGACTGCAGTAGGTAAAAAGTGTGGTTTATCGGCGCGGCCGCTATCACCTTGATCAAGCAGGACCAACCGTTAAATGCTGTACACGAGGAACCACCAAACTGAATTAACTCATGTATTATTGTGCTCAAATGAATACTACACATTTTGCGTACATGTTTCAATTGGATGGTGGCTTATGTGAGCATAAAACGTTTGATATAGTGAATGAAAGTGTTTCTTTAGCGTTGTGAGTGAACACATTTTGAATATTCATTCGTTATAACAGCTGGACTCCAAGACGGCGTTAACAATAGGAACACCCGCCAGCCAGATTGTCGGGAACCTTCAAACAGCTAGCACAGACTCAAACAGTGATATGTCCTACGTTATCCTCATGGGAACCTTGAATCATGTACACTTCGGGGTTTGCTTCTGACCTATGAACGAGCGCAAGGTCTAAAATCTGGTTCATTTTATATGAATAGTTGACTCAATTCGATTTAGCTTATCCTGATGATCAGACAAATATACGGATCCTACTTCCAAAACTCGGCATCAAGAAAGTATCGCAAACTTGCTTTCCAAAAATCCGTGTGATTTGTTTTTTTATGAAACAGTTATCGTTTTATTATTCAGTCCTGATCAGCAAACTTTCACTGCTGGATCTTCGAAAGCAGTGCTTAAAAAAGGCGCTTAAAACAGTGCTAACGACTGTGAATCGTACGCGGTGGAGGTAGACAAATAAGTCAAACGTTTTCAGTCAAACAAACTCCCGACTCTTCCGCGTGTATATAATTAACACAGGAGCACACCCATCTTGATTTTTGACGCAATTGTATGCGGTTCATGAGCCTGAAGGTTGAACCAACTGTGACTGTTTATACGCAAGTGTCTTCGAGTGAACCTTCATTTAGAAATGCATAAAACAGCCAGAAACATAAGCTGATTAGAAACAGTTAAATGATTACAGCATAGACCATTTTCTGCCGGATGGTATTGTGGTGAACGGTACTTTGTCCGATACCACTTGTGTATTCAAAGGAAGTATCTTGAGTGTGGTAAATGTGGAGGAGATGCAACTTCTCACTGATCGCGGGAACGTCTGATTAGTGGTCTTCTCTAGTCATCACCATCACACCACATACAGCAGTACAACAGTGACTGACACTATTTCTGACCGCCAAGCAGCCACAATAAAGGAAGAAAGGAGGCCTTAGTTTGGATATGAAAGTAAGGGGTGTAATGAAACAGAGACCCAAAACCAAGCCAAAAGTTCCCAAACGGATAACTCAGTTACAAGGTACAGTAAGGCGATATCCACATGACGGCTTACTCGCAGTTTTTATTGCTTCGCAACAACAACTATTTTACAGGCGACTCAGCCAGACGATAAAATATTCTTCTCACTTAACCCAATAAGATACCACTTCATCAAACGCTTCCGAACACCGACTATGCGAGTCGCGAGAACCCTGGTCCGTGAAACGAACATGACTTGTGTTCATGAGCGTAAATGCGACCGCTTCAACTGCCCGGGTCAAATCTTCGTTTACCCTCCTCAAAAACGACAATAATCTCCCGGCTCTTCAGGTTGGTCGTACAGAGCGTATCGTTACTCCGGACAGTTCCTTACGTCTCTATGATTGTGCGTCCTGAACTCCGTCCGGCAACTATGAATAATTTGTATTCTGGTCATCCTAGCACACAAACACATCCTCTGGCATGTTTCAACTGCTCGTTGCCGGAGGCTGATGCCAGTCCGGCTCAAACAACGTGAAATTACCTCAATTTTCCCGAAAAAAAAGTCATTTCACGTCATTCAATTGAGTATTGAGGCCGATATTGTGTAAAGTCCAGTGAAGGCATCACGTGGATTACTGTAGTCATTTTGTGAACGGATAGTATGTGTTTGTGATAACTGTCTATAATCCATGTTGACTGGGTTGTCACTTCATCAAACACTGATGTGACAATTACGGCTCTTCAGATACCAATAAAGACAGTCATGTCGCCCACAATAAATGGAAGGTTCGTCGAAAAGATCAGGTTGCTGCACTGCAATTCACACATCTTCAGTTCGTTCCAGCTTTTGGGACATTCTTCCGTCCGTTAACTACCGCAATAAAGTCTCTTTGTATAAAAAACAGCGTAGCGAACAGTTCGTTTCCAGTAGCCCGTCAACAGGCCATATATATGTATATATATAACACATCAGACAACCACAAATACGNTGGTCAACATGAAAATAAACCAAATCCCCGACTACTCATCAGCAAACTACAATAATCGTCTGAGGCATTAGCAGAATGTTCGGTGTATTAGGCGGTCAGTTAAAATCCTAGATAGATGGTCCAAACACCATCTACCATCAATTAAGACTAAGCGCATAAACTCCGTGAACCCCACGATCAAATAATTGCCCTCTATTCTCAGCGCCGTTTGCCCGCTCATGCCACTTCATAAGTGGGACTGAATGTAATCATACACGGCCAACTATATTGAAACAGTTCATGTCCTCCATCTAAAACGGCCACATTTAGCAGCCACTGATCTCATCACTACCCCATACACGCGCCCTTTTAGCCTCAGACAGAAACCGTTTTTTCGATAAACACAGCTTAGAGTAGCGATGACCATTTTAACCTTGAAGATACGAGCCTCTATTTCACTGTCTGTATGATTTGGGCTGCCGATGCAGCTTTCACTAAAATCATCAAACACAACAGCATTTGTTAGACAGAGGTAGTCAAAATCGAGCTAACAACATATCTGAGAGAGACCAGATGTGCATAGGTTAACAGCGGCAATATTTCAAGACATACCTGTATGGCTTCAGTTGAATACGACCCGACATAATCATGATTTTCCAAAAAGCATTGCAAAAACTACGCGTATCACACTTTATGCAGACAGTGCACAATGCTTAATTTGGTCCTGGTACTAGAATTTATCACTTTTATATGGGTAACAAATACGCTTATTGCAAATGTCAGAAACCCTAAAAAAATCAGGATGATTTGGCGTTGGTTGGGTGGATCTGTTCAAATTGTGGAATGTTCAACCTAGTTCTATTCGTACCGCTCACTTTCTACCAAACAGAATCATGGATGCCTCATGGATACCAGTTGCGTGTGACGCTCAGAACGGATACCTTAGTGTATCCCAAGATTAGTTGAGAATTCGAGGCCACACTTCGACTAAAGCGTGTTGTTAGCCCGATATTCGCTCAGTGTAGTAAAATGAAGGCCGAAATAGATAGAGAATACCGCGAAACTTACACATTCCGTTGCATTTTCGACGTAGACTGTTCTTAACTTAGTGACACGGAAAGTCCCACGATACCACACGTCTTTTTGATGAGTTTACGGCTGGTATAAATAAGGCGCCAGAAGGCAAATCAAACAGTTGCAAGTCATCCAATTCGCAGATACGAAGTGGCTTTAAAAAATCAAAAGGGAAATACATAAGCTCCAGCGTGGATACGAAACACTATCCCTCACTGACGGTTGATTTTCCGAGAAACGTGTAGTTATGCCCACCAGTCTACGACCCAAAATTATTACACAACTGCATAACAGTAACACATAAATGACGGGGATGAAACCTCTCGCCCGAAGTTATGCTTCTTGACGCCACGGACAGAACAAACAATGAGCAAAAAGTGGGGAAATGTGCTCAGAAGCAACTAAGTTACAGAAAAGTGAATGGACGTGCTCGGCTATGTTTCACGACGAAGTGGTCATAGCAATCGAAACATAGCACAACTTCAAGCCCACCTATGAAGACACCCTATCGGTCTAAGGATGATTATTGGAGTGAGTGCAGAATTGACGGTTTGAGGAATTGGAGGTCCCAAGTAAATGACATGTACCAGCGATTAATCTCGTTTTTAAGGAGACCTAAAGTGTGTAACAACCACAGACATCACTACCGTGTTATTCACTCAATGGGTATTGCACCGATTAAGTGGTTCCAGGAAAATTAAGATTCTTTACGAACAGACTGGATTTCGACCCGATTGCGAATGTATCAACAGCGGGTTGGAATTCGACGGGTCTCAGAACACCGCCATTTTTACAGGTCATCAATGGTTGTGGTTTCTGGAGCTATCTCGTTCGTGGATGAGTTCCACGGAAAAATATATGAATATGTTGAAATTGTTGCAAATTCATTCGATAAGGAGGAAACTACTTGATGGATAACTCCTTCAAGTGCCAATCCTCTAGAATGGTGATCGACAGTGATGTCCGATCTCCCCTTGCCTGTCGAGTTTGCTAAGAAGGATATTCTAGGATGCTCGTTCGGTCTTTGTGCAAAGAGTACTTTTGACTTTCAGCTGACCCAAATAGAGCACACGAATGACACTACTGGGTTTATTCTCTGTGGAAAGTGGGTAGACCACGTTGAGTAAGCTGACTGACCGCATGGTCAACGAGAATTTTCATTGACAAACTGTGAGAGTACCAGAAAACTGAGGAGTTCCAACCCTCGGTGTCCATAGTGTAGTCAGTTCGTTTGACGCCACGAAACGTTTCACTTATATGAGTGGTACGTTCTTGGCGGCTTGAAACAGTGTTGAGGAGGGTACAGCAAAAATCGTCAAAGCACCTATTACCTTTGCAAAACCTGTCATCTGAGGCCTCGGAAGAAAGTCCGGCTGTCGCTGCAAAGGGATGTTTGGATTGCATATTTACGATCCACTTTGCACTGTAATTCGGAAACGCGGTCTATTCACAATGATGTTCACGGAATTGATGTATTTATTCATCATTATCCCCGCCCATTAGTTCGTAGCAAGGGGGATGACAGTGTGAACAATGCCGTACTTTGCCGGCGCAATCCTTTCAAAACAACAGAATCCGGATCCAAAGAGATAAATGTACCATCTTCAGTAGTTTGGTATCGCACCCAGTACGTCAAATGAGTAAGTACCGTGCTGAGCATTAATCGCTGAACACATCGATAGTTCGACAAAACCATAAAGTGGTCAGACGACAGACCAATGACGAATTGTAGGGAGGAAGAGTGTTCCATTATGAAAAAAGGCATATGATGTCTGAAAGACATAGGACTTTACAATCACACAAATTAACAGTTAAAAAAGCGCTATCCGGTATGGCAGCGTATGGCAATAAAGGGACTGTCTGCACCGGCACTACTACTAGCTTTTTCAACCAATCTTGTCTTATTGATGTTCAGTTTCCCTTTCCTATTTGGACGTTGCTCAAATCCATACGATCAAACTTTCAAGCACTGATGATTTCACCTCGTTTGATGTTGAGACGCTTGCAAACTCGACAAATAGCCAAACACAGAAACAAACATCTGAGATCTTACGAGGATCAGAAATTGTTTGGAAAAAGGGCTGGTCTCACCATCAGTTTTGAAATGCCATCGAACAATTTCTGCTTCCATTTACGGGCAGGTGAGGATAAAAAACAACCATACTCTTGCAGCTCAATAAAGAAAGGAACAATACGCGTGGGCATACTCAGAATAAACATGAAGATGATCTCAGTGGCATTGGAGTAGGGCTAAGCCAGCGGGGAGAATCTCGTCTGAAGCATCGGATGGGCGGAGTAATTACCTGCATGTCTATATATGAAGTATTTGGCTGTTGTGCAAAAATTACTCCGCAAGACGACAATCGTCTGAAGAACATATGGACTGTTATGAGGTTAACTGGAAAAAGCGGACTTCTCTTGGCTACAACAACAACCTGCTACCAAAAGAACAGCAGATTAAACTAGAGCAAAATCGGATCACTTGGGTAAGGGAGTTGCGAGTTCTTTTGATATGAGACCAACACTTTTATCTATTTACCCAAATTTCATACTGCAACTCTGGGATCGTCTTATGACCAATTTTAAAAATACACTAATGGTAATCCCTAAGGAGAATAATCTTGTTCCCAATGGAGTCGAGACCTTCAGACATGCTGACACTAACGTCATTCGCGAGGCTAATTAAAAAACCGCAAGGCGACTGGTTACTACTATAGTGTGTGACCATAAGTACCACCTAACGCTTACATCACCCTCATTATTCCGGAGTCACCATCAGGCCCACACAATTTTATCACGTTTCCCTCTATAGCAGATCGGCATCCGGTTCCAAGGCAGTTGAGAGCTGGTGGTTGTTGATACCAATCGCGTCATTATCCAACCACTGACCAGTTCAGTGGTTAACGCAGACTGGAAAGGGAGCGGACAATCCGACAACTATACTATAACAAAAATGGGAAGGAATATCAAGGAATGTCACCTGGGTTAACAAAAACATGAAATTACCATGCTCCCCCTTTTCACAAGAAACCCATGAAGACTAACAATACGGGATTCTAAGCCTTCACTGCTGAAAGCCCAACAGCAGATAAAACGACGGCACTACCGGATAGGGTTCGAAAAACCGGTAGTGTGGTACTTGCCAGGAAAATCATGCCCCATAATCCTAATGTGGCACCTGGGGTTGTTCTGACCGCAGTTCGTACATAACATGCTCTATAGCGGCTGATTCAATCAAAGATGAATGTATCTCATAACAGTATTTTCTTTCATAAATCAGTAGCAAAGAGTTAACCTTAGAAATTTGACGTTTCGAAGAATAAGGAGATAAGGTGCATAAAACAAACCTTATTTGTAAACAACTCACGTTCATCTGACAGTGAAAAAACCGCTTGACGCAGTTTATCGAACCGAAAATAGAGTTGCAAGAACGCATTGAGATAACATGTGCTACCGTAATTTTTCAGACCATTCCTTTTCCACTGTAAAGAAAAAAATGAAAAAAATAATTGTTTGCAAACACAAAACTATGATCAATTCATTACTAGGGCGTAACAGATATATGAACAAGTGGCAGTATTTACAGTGCTAACCTGAGCTGGGGAGTCATCTTGATGAAAACCAGTTTCGTTAGCTGGAGATTCGGATAGATCCAGTTGACTAAGTCCGTTTAAACAAAGTGGCGACCTTTTGCAAGTTGACCTTTGAACAAGAAATGGTAAGAAGCTGTGAGAACGAGGCTCAAGCAAAATCGCAACAACAGTTCGAATGAAACAAAATGAGTAATCTTGTTAAAAGATGAGGTACTAAGTGAATAAGACATTCCTAGTATGATAATGATGGGAAAGGGAATATATGGGTAGGGTACATTGCCTGTTACCCTAGCCAGCACTAGATACAGCAAACACTGCTCCATGGACTCCAGTGCATCCTCACTTGCGCATCATCAAGCTTAGTTGAAGTTCACTGGGGAATTATGGCAAAACACTGGGAAAGATTAAAAGAATGTTTACCTGTCACATCTACGTATACCCATAGAGAAGACGGTTCAGATGCCTTCAATGCCATCATTGGTCATCTGAATCAACGGAAACGCGCATCCTTGATCTATTGTTGTTCTGGACGATAAGGATGGCAACGGCGATGCACTTTTCAATTGTTCAAGAGGCGCTGTGTACCAGATTATGGGGTTTGCAGTATCCACATTACAGGTTGGAGATGCTCCTTTATATGGTAGTGTTTCACAGGCAATGGCAAGCTTGTATCCATGAGGGTTTTTCACTGCTTTTCTTTATGCAGCTCTACTGAGTTACTCAATTTCTCGACTCTATGCTTTTGAATCTGCTTGATGTTCAGCCATTTTGTGAACGACCATCATAAACAACGACATTCATGACACTGGCCAAAGACTGAGAACAGATCTGACGTTCAAAACCGGGGCGTTCCTGCTCTTAACCTCTATGATGCAGATAGCCTACTTAAGGATGTGAATCGTTTCACCTAATTCGGAAGTGCCATCTCATCAGCATGTAACATTGCTGACGGGACACCAACTACAACAGGATAGATCGGGTTGTATTTGCTAAATTGTGACATCAAGAGGTGTACAACTGTCATTGAGAAAATGGTCGTGTAGTGGTGGATTGTCAGGTCGGAGGTGCGAGTTTTCGAACGCTCGGCCGAATACCTCAACGCGGGGAGGTACGTTCAAAAGCCTGCCGCGATCGAATCAAGAACAACGTGCGCGACCGGATGAGTCATCGCTCGACTGGATCGGACCAACCGGCGAGGCAGGGCAGGCGAAATACGACAGACGGCCAGATCGGAG